>QFEL01000659.1:951-31365 GCA_003316195.1 Neoboletus brunneissimus | reverse complement strand
AACTCCACCGAGAAGAAGTCGAGAGTGACCTCACCTTTGCTGGATTCCTCGTTTTCCATTGCCCGTTGAAAGCTGATGCTGTGTCAACCCTCAAAATGTTGGCTGACTCGTCACATCGTGTATGTATTATCGGATTTTTGTTGGTCATGGATATCATACTTAGCCGCGGACTAGTGCATCATGATTACAGGAGACAACCCCTTGACAGCTGTACATGTCGCACGTGATGTCGAGATTGTTGATAGAGATGCGCTCATTTTGGACTTGAAAGAGAATGCTGCTCACGAAGCTGGTATGTGGACATATATCCCCGACTTGTCATTTCTGATCTCTTTGTTCCCTTGCAGACCTTTGCTGGCGCACTGTGGACGAGAGCAAGATCATCCCGGTTGACCCTTCTAAGCCCCTTGACAAATCACTCTTTGACGAATACGATATCTGCATCACGGGAGCGGCTATGAAACAGTTCGAGTCTTTACCCAGCTGGAACGACCTCGTGCAAAACACATGGGTCTATGCTCGTGTTTCTCCCTCCCAGAAAGAGTTCATCCTCACCAGTTTGAAGACCCTGGGATATGTCACGCTTATGGCTGGCGATGGTACGAACGACGTCGGTGCACTCAAACAGGCCCATATAGGCGTTGCCCTTTTGGATGGTTCTCCCGAGGACTTGCAAAGAATCGCCGAGCACCAAAAGATGGAACGAGTTAAGAAGGTATACGAGAGTCAGCTCAAGATCTCTGCACGGTTTGGTCAACCTCCCCCACCCGTACCACCTGCCATCGCGCACCTGTACCCGGATGTCGTCGAGGCGCAGAAGAAGGCCGCGGCCAACTTGCAGATTGCGAGGCAGAGGAATCCGATGGAGAAGGTTGGTTTTTTGTGAGGCTTTGGTGGGTCGCTGTGCTGATTGATGTGGTGTAGTTTGACCTGGCTTCGATCACGGACGCCTTGTCTAATATGGAAGGCGATGAAGAGATTCCTCAGATCAAGCTTGGCGACGCATCGTGTGCTGCTCCGTTCACCTCGAAGCTCTCACATGTTGCGGCTAGTGAGTGTTGTCCAGTTATTACTACGCACAGACCCAACCTATCCTCTAGTTACCCACATCATCAGGCAAGGTCGCTGTACGCTGGTCGCGACCATCCAGATGTACAAGATCTTGGCACTGAACTGTCTCATCACCGCATACAGCTTGAGTGTACAGTATTTAGACGGCATCAAGTTTGGCGATTACCAGGTGACTGTCAGCGGGATGTTGATGTCGGTTTGCTTCTTGTGCATCTCGCGCGCACAGGTACGGTATATGTGCCTTCTTTTTGAAGTTTTTCTGACGCACGTCGTGTTTTATAGCCAGTTGAGAAGCTTTCGCGCGAACGACCACTGGGCAATATTTTCAATCTCTATGTGCTGTTGTCTGTCCTGGTCCAGTTTGCGTTGCACATTGTGTCTCTGATGTACATCACGAACTTGGCCCACTTTTACGAACCGTGAGTCATTTCCATCTATACTCCTCCCACGTCATGTCTTATCCGGCCGCCCTTGTTGCCACAGACCCGGCGTCATCGACCTCGAGGCCAAATTCGAGCCGAGCCTCTTAAATACGGCCATCTACCTCTTGGGTCTCTCACAACAAGTCTCCACGTTTGCGATCAACTTCCAAGGCCGACCTTTCCGCGAAGGGATCCGTGAAAACTCCAAGTTGTTCTGGGGCCTCGTCGGAGCGAGTACGGTCGCGTTTTCAGGTTCCACAGATTTCTTCCCCGAGTTGAATCGGTGGCTTCAGATCGTCGAGATGGACGCTGCGGTACGTTTTTTTTTTCTTTTTGCGGCTTTCGTCTCTCGTTTTGTCGACTGATCTCGACTAGTTCAAGGTGAAATTGACGAGCGTGATGATTGCTGATTTCGTGGGTTGCTGGGTGATTGAAAAGATGTGTAAATACATGTTTGCGGATTTGGAACCCAAGCCGTTGGTCACGCGTGGACGGGAGCGGAGGGAGGCGAGGCGGAGAGAGGAGGCGAAGATGGCGGAGGTGGTGGTGGAGGAGAAAAAGGCACAGTGATGGGTTGCTGGCGGGTGGTGATAATGCATGATATGGAGTGAACGATGAGTTGGACTTTGAGAATGGAATCATTCACCCTTTGTCACGTACATCGACAAGACTAGGATACATGGGTGTTGAGGGCTGCCGTCGGAGTGAGACTCACGTACTGGCGCCCAGGGGTCATCATCTGCATCGGAACTGATCCGCGTTGATAGGACAACACGAGCGCTGTATAATTATGTGGCCAGTCCCAAGCCAACAAATCCCCCTCACCCCACTCCTAGTGTTGTCCTGCCCGGGCCTGTATTTCAGGTATTTGTGGATGGGCACTAGTCATGCAGTCCACGGAGATGGGTACGTACTCGATCATTGGGGAGCAATACCTGGAGAACTATCAAGTATAATGATCGCACGCTATCCACTTTTCAGATGGCTTAAAAATAATGAAGTCAAACGAGCAACGCGAAATATACTCGATCGCCTTTGCTGAGGATGGCAGGCAAGTCATAAGTGGCGGCGTTGAAGGATTCCTTCGGCGATGGCAAGTCGATGACGGGAACGAGGTGGGGGAAGCAATTCAAGTCGGAGGTGGCGCAGAGATCTTTGTAGCGGCGTTGTCCCCGGATCGTAAACGGTTCGTGTGCGGATTCAGGTTTCCGAACGGCAACAATGGAAGGGCGAGGGTAGGCGTGTGGGATGCGCAGACTCGCGAAAAGGTCCTGGACATCCACGAACACACGAACACCATCCTCTCTATCGATATCTCCCCCGATTCAACGAGATTTGTGACGGGAGGGTATGACAAGCTCGTGTACATCTGGAGCCTGGCGACGGGGGAGAAGCTCGTCGGGCCGCTACAGCACGACAATATCGTGGTGGCAGTACGATTCTCTCCGAGCGGCGACCGCATCGCGACGGCCACGTACAACTTAAGCAAAGACCTAGGCGCGGAGTCGATCTACATCTACAACAGCGAAGATGGTCAGAAACTGTTGGACATCCCGTTCTCAGTACAGACATGCCCATTGTCGCCACTCGCTTGGTCAGCTGACGGTCGTCAACTTTTCGCCGTCTCGTATGGTGAAATCAAGTGTTTCGATATGTCCTCGGGAAACCTGCTCAGTAAATGGTCCATGGGTAATAATGGATATCCCGCGTCTATCGCCCTCGCACGCAACCAAAAGTTTATTGTCGTCTCTGTATACAGTTCATTGTCCTTTTGGGATGCCTCTACGCATAAGCAAATTGGGACTGTTATCAAACGCGAACGTCTTGTTTGGTCTATCGCGCTATCGTCTAACGATGACTGCATTGCGACCGGGGAGCAGAACGGGAAAATTATCTGCCAGAGTCTCCGCAATATCCTTCCGAGCTCGTACTTTACGGTAAACGTAAGTGGTTAAGTTTGGTAAAGCTGTCGAATCTAATCGGTCATGATCTCCACTTCCTTTCTCTTCGCATGGTGAGTGTTTGAAGTTGGACATCGATTCCCGACTCAGTGACCGATTCTATTTTTTTGTTCGTATTAACAGCCGCACAGTTACCACTCATGTATATCAGTGACGTGGCATTGAAATCATGGACGGAGGGTAACGTGACTCGTGTCGAGGAACTCCTGACAGAAGAAATCGGACATCCCTCGAACCCCTTTCACCACGCACGCGCACTCGCTCATCGCGCTCTCATACGGATGCGTTTGAAAAAATGGGACAAGGCTATCGACGATGTCAAAGAGGTAACTTTGTGTCCATCTGTCGTCTTACGGTCATGTTGACTATCACACGCAAAGTCCATCAAGATTCAGCCATCGATGATTGGTCATATCGCAAACTCGATAGGCCGGGCTCACAACGGAGAACACGAGTTGGCGATGCATGTTTTTGACCTCGTGTTCACTGACGGTCTCCCGGCGACTGAAAGTAGATATCTCTTGTTAATCAAGGTATGTACCGATCATCCTGGTCGCGACTCGTACTCAATTTTCGTTTCACTCAGGCTATCGTCTTGTTTGAATGCGGAAAACACGACTGTGCTATTTCGCGTGTAGATGACTTGATCGATATTGTGGATGACAAGCCACTGTATACCGCTGTCCGGGTGCGTACGCAGTGAGATATGGAGAGGTCGAGCAGGGTTGACGGGGTGTTGTACAGGCTCAAATGCTCCTCCTAGTTGGAGGCATGTCGATGAAAAAAGGGGACAACGGGCGTGCGATAGAAGTATTCCAGCGTGCGCAAGAAGCCATCCCATTTCAACAAGGTCCTCGCCTGGTAACAATCTCGCTCGTAAGTTACCCTCTTTGGCTTCCTCTTCAAGTTCATCAACTCTATTCGAAAGATATTTGGGTGGGACTTTGACAGACTCCCCCTCGTGATTCAATTACAGTTATGCAGGGCCTTACATGCTGCAGGTCATACAGAAGCGATGGGGTCGCTTTCTAGGATTATCGAAACTGTCGGGGGAGAAGCCTTGACGAGCGAGGTGACCGCAGATTGGGACCCAGGTATGCTTGGTCATAGCCAATCTAAATTGACATGCCTCAAGTCTTTGATCTCAGATCTTGCTCAAAAGTGTCTCACGACATTCGAAAGGGATGGTGATGCGGCAGTGGAGTCGAAGAATCTAAAGGAAGCGATCCTACGATATTCTACTGCATTGTCCCTGAATCCATCGAACCGCGTGGGTCTCCTCGTTAAGCGAAGCAAAGCCCGAGCAATAGTGGGGCTGTGGGAGCATGCACTGACGGATGCAGACGAGGTATGGCTTTACTCGCCTTGGTGTCCGATGATTGTCAATTCGACTGGCGCAGGCAATCAAAGCCGATCCACTGGGTCCGTGGGGATATGAGAGAAGACATGCGGCATTACATGGCGTGCAGCGCTATGATGAAGCAATCGATGCATTCACTCGTATGTTTTCCCTCATCGAGGAGTCTCTCGATCAAGACATCCATCGTAAGTGTGCTCCGACTCACGTGGACATCGTGGGTTGACTCCATTGCGAAGAACTGGGCAAGAAATATATTTCGCCTTCCCTGTTGCAGACGACCGTCGAAAACATCGTTCGTGGGACCTTCAAGATATGTCCACTCGTCCTCATTGACGTCCAGAGTGGTCGTCTGTGCGACGGACCGGAACGAATGCATACATTCAAGTCGGAACTCCAGTTCAAAGAGCTACTTTCCTCCATGACGGAGGAATTGGACGACAGACGTATCCAACAAGTGGTGGCAAAATATTTCCAATACGTGATGTTTTCGCATGTATGGGCAGGGAAGGAGCCTTCATTCCAAGACGTCAAATCGGTCAACTCGGTCTGGGATCTGGATTCGTCGCCGCTGAGCGAGAAGTTGAAAAAGTTTTGTGAGGTGGTTCGGAACGACGGATATCGGTGGGCATGGAGTGACACGTGCTGTATCGATAAGACGATCAGCACCGTGTTGAACCAGTCGCTCACGATGATGTACAAATGGTATGAAGCATCCGCAGCTACACTCGTTCTTCTTGCGAGCGTAGTGTCCCCGTCGGTCCTTGGTCATCTTACAGGCGGTATCTGGATGACACGGGCTTGGACGGTGCAAGAACTTCTCGTACCGAAGGTGATCCGATTTTATGATAGCGAGTGGAAGCCATACCTCGGCGACACCCGCGTCAACCACAAAGACTCCCCCGAAATCATGCAGGAGATTGCGAATGCCATCGGTGTCGCTCGCAAAACCATCACCACTTTCCATCCCGACGATCTCAGTATCCGTGAGAAACTTCGACTCTCTTCGACTCGCAACGCGACGGTGGAAGAAGACATCGCATACTCGTTGATTGGTATTTTCAAGAGTGATATCCGACCACATTACGGAGAAGGGGATGCTGCACTGGGTCACTTGCTGGAGGAGATCGTAACTCGTTCTGGCGAAGTGATGGTGCTCGCTTGGGCCGGCAAGTCTTCGTCGTACAACAGCTGCCTTCCCGCCACCCTTGGAGTGTATAGTCACATCCCGCCTGCTTCGCCTGTCATTGAAGATGCCGAATTGAATCTGCGCGTTGCGGCATTAAGGACTTCGTTATCTCAGGAAGAAGCTGTGTCAATCTACGACCGAGTCACCCGTTTGCCGCTAGCGCGCTTCGCCAACCGCCGACTATACCTCCCATCCGTCATCTTCGTAGTGAAAAGGCTTGGCATGCAAAATTTCGGGAGTGGTCAAGAGAACCGTTACCGTGCTCGGGTATCAGGGATTGGTTATGTGGAATTCCAGACATCGGATAGGCTCTCGTTGACGGAGCCACGCAAGCTCGTTTTCGTACATCCATGGATACACGATCTGCGCGGTCCACCTGACGGATTTATGTGGGGAAGCGCATCGGATGGTGACGAGTCCGAGTCTGAGCGGGGCTCCGACTCGGAGTCCTCGACGCACTCTTCGCCACTCCAAGCCGTACCCGCTAGCAATGTGGATGACTATACCCGGGCGTTGCGGCTAGTCGTCCGTCTACAACAGCCATTTAGTGCGTTGTTGCTCCAGCAACAACCCAATGGGGAGTTCAAGCGAATTGCCACCGAGCACGAGATCAATGTGCCAGGACTCGAACGCCAGATCAACCTTTCCAAGGATATCCGTGCTGAGGTCATGGAGATATTGTGACGTAGGTATGGGGCCCTGTTAGATGTGTTTGTCTAGCTGTATGTCGACGTCCCTTCACTGCCTCGTCGTCTTTTCGCTGACGAGTTTGTTTTTACTCGGATAATAGTCAAACTCACGTACCCCATAGCAATTTGTATACAGTATACCTTGCGCTACATCACGATGTGGTATACTGCCAGTCACCAATCATACCATATCCGGTACCATGTCGAACTCATAGTCATATTGTATTCACTACGACGTATGGGAACAGGATTGTATCATACTTTCTGTGCTATCATCCGATATGTATGGTTTGCCTGGGGTCACACATGACATGGACAGTCCGACGATCACGTCTCCATCATCCAGTGCACACCGTGTGTCGTGCGCTTCTTGAAAACCCGTGGGTTGTCTAGTCTTGGTCGACTCGTTGCGCGAGTGCTGCAAGTGCTTGGTCCCTCATCTCACCGGCAGGATCGCGCCCCAGGCTTCCGCCTTCCTTTTCACTGTGAGTTCCAAGATCCCGTCGATTCGGAACCCTCCCTTTGGCCTGAGTGAGCCCAGTCTGTTAGTGAGACATGTGGATAGCACGAGAAATGATGTGGAAGTGTCAAGCAGACAGCCGAATCGCATGATCTTTGCTTCCGCGACTTTTGTACTTCACCAAGGAGTGGTGTATACCTGACGCGTCCCAACTGGCAAATTTGGGACAAGTAAATCTCTTCTGCTGAGTTCCCGTGGAGCCGATTAGTAGACTCGATCAGGTAGGTGATAAACTACCCTGGAAACGGGACATATGCAGCCTTCATTTGGCCTTCATTGTCGATACAAACGTGATCCGAATTGCGTCTCTGGAGAAAATTCGTGGATCGACCTAAGAATTACGCTTTTCTAGGGAAGCCTTTTGCTGATCATAATCGGTGAGCTTTATCAAAGGCGATAACTAGGCTGGATTTATGGATATCAGAGATTGGGAGAGGCTCGGGAAGTGGTTGAAGATATGCCGTCACACCAGACCTTCATCACCCAGTCAGGATGATCGGTTGGCCTCTCCTGCAAGATTTCCGTGTAGGCCCGACAAATGTCATCAGAGGAGGCGAAGCGGCGCCGTGGAGTGATCCACCTCACCTTTTGATATGCGTTTCGGAGTTGCGTGAAAAAAAAAACTGGGCATGATACGGTAACCTAAAGTTACACATCCCTTTGTTCCACTCCTGACCAGAACCGACTAGTGTCCTGTCATTTTGGCGTGGTAAATTTGCACTGGCAAATTCACGTAGGTGAAGTTGGGTAAATCTACTGTCAAGATCAGTCGGGGTGATAACCTAGTGGGTGAATTTGAGTAAATTTGAAATTGACACTATGGGACCTGTGCAGCATTAATCCAAGGACGAATATGCCGACCGTTATTCTCCATCTAAATGTCACCTCAAGGGGGGATCCACCGAGTATGGATCCAAGATTCAAATCTATGAATCGTGATTTCACACCCGGATTCCCCCTGCACAATACCAACACACCTCTTTGAGAAAACTAACATGCACGAGTGCTCGATTGTAAGAATCGGTGTCATGAAGCCAGACCTCGAGCACCGTGCACGCATTGCCATAAAGTTCAAACCATAATGCCCAGAACGTGCAAACGTCGGAAGCCGCCTTGAGGGGCGGAAACGCTAAGGGTACAAGACAGAGCGTGAGTAAGCGAACGTGTTGAGAAGGGGAAAGAAAGGGATGAGGATGCATCGTATCTACGATCCTATATATATTGCGTCGAGCGGGGAATTTCGGAACCGGGGTGGCATCGTGACACATGAGCGAGCATCGGAAGGAGTTTCAGAAGAAATATGAAGGAATGGATCAACTTGGACCGTGTCGGAAATCACAGTTTCCGCTCTGTATGGTCACATAATCATATCACCTCTAGTCCGGACAAATTATTAAGGATGTTCACGTTCAGTTATTTTCCTCCTTTGTGGTCTCGTACCCGAATTCTAACAGACCGATCCGGAGTGGGTTTACAGATATCCAATTGTCCCGCACGAGCGCCGTTCAACGTGTTGATTCCGACATCCCGATAGTGCCTCTCAGGCGCCCCGAGTAGCGCGGTTTCGAACCTGCGAAAGCGCTCGTCAGGGGGCTTAACCGCTATTTCGAATCCCGCCCTTTCAGGCGCCGTTGAGGTGAACTACCAACTTTAGCAATCGAAGGGAGTAGACAAATGACCATGAGCGGTACTTATGCTAGGCGCGATCCGACGATAGGATGGTGACTTGGATTCGCACGGCGGAGAGTCCCTTATTGGTGACCATGTGGTACAACGCCGGAACTAGCCGGCATGGATTCCTGTAGCCATCCCAACTGGTCGGGATTCGATAGCCAACATTGAGCGCTGATATTATTGTCGTCCAATGCGATTCATCATAAGCACGCCATCCCCCGCGCCCCGTGCCTATCGCAGAAGACACCCGTCCACACATGTTCAAGATGCTGGTCTAAATAATGGTGAACCGATGGCATTCTCCGAGAGTGCCGTACAAGAAGCACCTCTTGGCAAGCGCCGGTACGTTCGTTTCTTGCTTTTCTCCTCGCTATCATGTCCTCAGAACCTGAAGGTAATATCGTTGAGAAGAATGACATTCAAGCCGAAACCCAGGACGTCTATGACGAACCTACCGTCGATCCGATCTATCAAGCCAAGGCACGGATCCTTAACGATGCACTGCAAGATATCGGCATGGGAAAGTACCAGGCAAGTCCTTTTTTTCATTCCTTCCCTCTCCCATCATCTCCTTGGTGTGTTCCGTTATGGGTGATTGACGCCGAGTCTACTTAGTGGTTCTTGTTCGTCGTCGCTGGTTTTGGTTGGCTATCGTGAGTGTGCCAATTTGTCGTCGAATGGGCTCGCTGATATATCCGGGCGACCAGGGATAACCTTTGGCCGGTGAGAATAGTTGGATACCGTGGCAACGGTAATTAATTACTGATACGCATCGCACTATGCTCTAGATCGTCACGGGTCTGATCCTCAGTCCCGTCGTGTATGAGTTCAATGTCCAAGGACCATTCCTCAAGCTTGCTCAGAACATTGGGTTGCTTGTTGGAGCTGCCTTCTGGGGTGTCACATCAGACGTTTGGGGTCGTCGGTGAGGTATATTCCATCGTTGTATGGGATGACCGTCTGACGTTCAGCTAGGTGGGCATTTAACCTAACCCTCCTCATCACGGGAGTGTTCGCAATCGCAGCTGGAGCTTCGCCGAACTTTGTCGCTCTCTGTTCGCTCACGGCAGTTTGGTCGATCGGTGTGGGCGGTAACTTGCCGGTGGACTCTGCGGTGTTCCTCGGTTCGTTGGTCGCATTCGTTTTGCAGTGTACTAACCCTTGCTATCAGAGTTTATACCTGCCTCCCATCAGTACCTGCTCACCATTCTCTCTATTTGGTGGGCTTTCGGACAGCTATTAGGAAGTCTAGTACGTGGAAGTCCCGCCTCCGAGCCAATTTAGTCACAGGCACTCGGATAGGTTGCCTGGCCACTCCTATCTGATTTTTCGTGTGCGGGTCCTCCAGCCCCCTGTCCCAGATCTTCCAATGAAGGATGGCGTTACTTCCTCTATACTATGGGCGGTCTCATGATGTTCCTCTGGGTCCTCCGCTTCTTTGTGTTCAACCTTTACGAAAGTCCCAAGTACCTCATGGGTCGTGGCAAGGACGAAGCCGCGGTTGAAATCATCCATAAAGTCGCTGCTTACAACGGCAAGACGAGCTATCTCACCGTGGAGCATCTCAGAGACGCCGACAAGTTTGGAATAGGTTCGTCAGAGAAAGAGGTCAAGATGGATGTGTCAGCGGTTGCTGCTGTGAGGAGAAAGCTTGCGATATTTGACGCGAGTCATGTCAAGCCCCTGTTTGCGACTCGGAAGCTGGCGTACTCGACCAGCTTGCTGATTGTTTTGTGGGGTAAGCCATTTTCTTGTGCTAGTGGTCGTGGCCAGGCTGGTTGAAATTAGATCGACAATGCAGCGCTTATCGGTCTTGCTTTCCCATTGTGAGTGCAGCCTCATCCGTAACATGCTCGGTATTCATGCTCGTCTCAGGTACAATGGATTCGTGACATACTAGTATGCTACATCACCATTTTCTTTTGAGGTGTAGCGTGCCTGATACACTCTCACCAGCCTCCAAAGCAGAGGAGCAAATTTCGGTGACAGCTCCGTGTATATCACATACCGTAATGTTGGTAGCCCAGTTTCCACAGACTTGTCAAATTACTAACTCAAGCCCCAGCAAATCATCCTGAGCGTGATCGGTGTTCCCGGTGCCCTCATGGCAGGGTACTGTGTAGAGCTACCGTTCCTCGGACGGCGTGGTACCCTTTCAATATTCACAAGTATGTTGCCGCGCAAGACCGCTTATAGGTGATATATTGACCGATTTACTCCAAGTCCTCACTGGTATTTTCATTCTTGCGTCGACGACGGCACGCACGTCGAACGCGCTGCTTGGATGGAACTGTGGATATAGCTTCACGAGCAACGTGATGTACGGCGTGCTGTACGCTGTGTCGCCCGAGTTGTTCCCTACGAGGGACCGAGGGACCGGAAATGCCATCGTTGCGAGTGCGAACCGTGTATTCGGTATCATGGTGAGTGGTTTTGGTCCTTGACAGGCCAAGAACCGTCAAGCTCGTTTCTGGGACCGAAATTGACTTGACCTGATGGTGATGTAGGCACCGATCATCGCGTTGTACGCCAACTTGAACACGTCCGTGCCGATCTGGGTGGCTGGTGCGATATTCCTTATGGCAGGGTTCATCGCATTGTTGTTGCCATTCGAACCTCGTGGAAAGGCGGCGTTGTAGATCTAAAAATTCGACCCAACGATTTGTGACGATCTTGTTTTGTTACTGAATCTATATGAATTAGTAAGACTCGAGCAGATGCTGCGAGGGGCAAACCGCCCAGTTTCAAGAGCTTGACGGCAGTGTAAGGAGCAAACTGTTCCGACTCGACGATATAGCAGGTAGTGTTTCTAGAATCAGTGGCTGTGTTTGCTTCACGGACTAGCGGGTCAGAAGATTAGTAGCCATGAGTGTGCTCGATGATCTACTACGAATACCTGTCCACAAGTTGGTGTAGTCACTGCTCGGCCTGCAGTAAACAAAAAAGGATCGAAACGGGAGGAAAGCGACATCCTAACGCACACCCTGGGTTTTGTTGATATTATTTAGCTTTGCGAGTGTTCTCCAATCCAAACTCCCGCATGCATATCACCACGAATTTACTCAGTGACACTAACTCGGAGAGCCGACTGCATAAGTATACGCATGCCCTACTACGTGAAATCACCTAGATCCATGGGTCCCATCTCCAGTACCTGAGCCACGACACAACATCCATCCGGGTAACCTGATTGAAACGATAGCGTCGCCCGATTCTCGTTCGTCCTGGTACACTGTGAGTGTAACAATATTGTAACTTGAAGGAAAGTATGCGTACCGTCACATGGATCCTGCCGGCTGGGTGTTGAGACGCATCTCCCGCTTGTTGTGCCTGATAGGACGTGAGCTATCGTGACGAGTTCTACCATCACGAGAAAAAGACACACATGGCCCACCGCTGTTGGGTCTGCAGGACCTTGTTCGCCTTGGGAAGCACCTTGGTTTCGACGCTTGGATTTCGCAGCCAATTTTTTCTATAACGTTTATTTGACAAGTCCATGCACACGAACTCGAGGAGCAACGAACATTTGGTTTTCTTACGTCTTTCGCAACCGTTTGCTAAGACGACACGCTAAACACGTCGTATTCAATCGTCCATCAGGGAAGAGCACTCACTCGTTTACGTTGGCCTGCAGCCATCCATGAAGGCCCTCCATTTGCGACTTCCGCTCCTGCTTGTGAATGGGAACGAGGTTGATTATCAGCAGGCCGACGCGGCTTTCTAGAAATTCGATTGGCCTCATGCAATGTTAGGTCGTTCTTACTCTTCCTGATCCATGTTGGTAACAACCTGTTCAGTATCGGACTGTTCTGAGATGACTTGGTAGTGTCAACGTTTTGCTCTGTAGGGGAGGCCGTGGGTCGGGCATCAGACGACTGTGGTGCGCCATGCAGACGGGATTGGACAGAAGATACCGAGGACGAAGGCTGAAACAGTGTCGATACGGAAACAAGTGAAGAATATGGTGAAAACTAACATCGTCGTAATCAAACTGGGTAGCGGGCGTGCTCAACGGCACCTCGACCCATACCATCGTGAGAAGTCAGTTTGAAGGGGAAAGAACGAAGGGATACCTCGAGGGGATCACCATTGCCGTCTTCGCTCTGGGTCTCGTCTGGTTGTCGTTCCCCGCGAGTAGATTCCTAATATATAGCGCATCAACGGAACCCAGCTTATCTGACATGATAACACCAAGAATAGACATGTGCTTACCTGGGGAGGTACATACAAGTCTGGGAGGATACTGCCGAGATTACGGATGGCAATTTTCCCGTCACGTAGTCCAGTCGCAAGATAGCCGTCATCTGGGGAGAGGGCAACCGAATATATTATTTCACCGTCCTCGATGATTGGCCCAATCCGAGTCAATGTTGATGCGTCCAGGAATGTAATGGTGCGAATGTCCCATTAGTGGCTAGTGAAACCGATTCGACGTCGTTTCCGTCGCCATCACGGAGAATTGGTGATTCAACAAGTTGTAACCCAGTGGAGACTTCAAGGCACTTGATTTTGTTGTCGCTTGACGCAGCAAAAACTTGCTGACTGTCGTTGGACCACGCGAGTGGAGCGATTGGGACCTCTGGGGTTATGATAGTCTCGATATTGATGATCTGGTTACCGTTGCGACTGTCAAAGATGCGGATTGACCCTCTAGGGACGGTAGTGGCGATGTGCCCGTCATTCGGAGAGAACTTGATTCCAGTGACTCTATTGTCGTGTCGGAGTGGGCCGACGAGTCTTTCTCCGCTCGTCATGTTCCAGATGTTCGCTGTGTCGTCTCCAGTCCCGGTGGCAAATCTGGTCGAATCCAGGGAGACGTCGACTGCAAACACCTTGCTTGTGCCCTCGACGTCGACGACCTTTTCCTGGATTTCTTCGTCCCACACACTTGCTCCCTCCGCAGTCCCACACACTACCCATTTGTGATCTCTCGACACAGAAATGGCGCGCAATTCTATTCCCGTTTGGTTTCCGACTTCTTGACCATCTGCAAGTCGCCATCGTCGAATCCCATCATAGCCCCCTCCTAAAAGATGCATCCTGTCAGGGTGAAACACGACTGCCCACACCCCAATAGGGTTACCGACGCCGAGTACTATTGTTGGGTCTTACTGAATTGTCAACATCGCACTCACCCCTCGGAAAGGCTACGCACTGGTCTTCGTTGATGACATCCTCACCGATGGTACACAGTCGTGGGCTTCAAAGAGTGAAAAAACGAAGTGGTGCGGTTTACTCGTAATGTGCTGCAAAAGTTGCTCAACAAACACATTTCCGTATTCTCAGTATAGGCTTGTTGCCTCGTGTCTTTGGCGCTTGTTCTTACTCTAATCCAGCTAGGTGACCTTGGGATAATCATGCAAGCGGTCGACATCTGCGGATTGTACCTTGGCTGCAGGACTCGGTTCGTGACGAGCATACAATCCACATTGAGCTCACTCGCGACATGCCGTCCACAAAATCCGCATGCATCCCAGGACGCTCTCGAATAGCGAGCGCTCATACACCGGAACAATGTTCTCCGAGCGATGGGAGATGGATGTACGTCAGGTGGCCGCACCACCGTGACGTTTGAATCCCGCCCCTATTCACAAACGTTGGCACTTCTGAAACAGCTCACCCTTGCTGCTGTTGGTGTTGACAGGTGGGCGTCGCTGACGTTCTTATCCGTCTCTCTGGGGCTCCAATGGTGTGCGCTCACACATACGTACACCTCAATGACGCCAGTAATGGCTTCAGATGCCCAACAGCTTCCCTGTGACACCACCATAGCTGGAAATACCAACCGGACATCCGATCCCCTTACCCGGTCCGGGCATGGCCAGTTACTCGTCGCGTCTAGTAGCAACCCCGGTGCCTTAGGTCTAGCGGTGTATTGCTCCACGAGTGGCTCGTTCAAGTTATCGCTAGTTCTACACGCTTGTCGTAGCTCTCCCAAGTTCTGGCAAGTTCGTTCCATCACACTCTCACCGAAGGATACGTCGCAGTCTCCCGAGACCTTCCCCACTGTTACTTCACCCTATATGCAGGTAGCAGAAGCTGAGTCTGACGAGGGCTAACTGCCAGGACGAGCACGTCAATCCCTGGTCTACTCTGTGCGTCCCCTCGATAGTGCAGTGAAGCAAAGGATCATCACTGCGTCATCTCGTGTATGTCGGAGTGCGAATGAAAATTCGGGTACATGATCGATGGTGCACTGCGTAGTCCTTGGATTCGTGATGAACGAGAAAAATATCGAAGCGGGAGGAATGCGACATGCTAACGCACACCCTTGTCTTAGTTGACAAGTTGACAAGTTGACGTTCTCCGGATCTGCAGTAGTAGCTCGAATCAAGACTCTGTCCTCCAACTCTAATCTTCGCGCAAGTATTGTCATGATTACCTATCCGTGGGTCCCGTCTCCGGTACCTGAGCCACGGCACAACATCCATGCTGGTAGCCTGATAGAAATAACAGCTTCCCCTGATTCTCGTTGATCCTGATCCGCTATATGTGTAAGATCGTAAGCTAAAGAGAAGTACACCCACCGTTACATAGATCCTGCTGGCTGAAGGTTCAGATGTTTTGTCTTGTTGCACCTAATAGGACGTGAGCTGTCGTGACGAGTTCTACCATCGCCAGCGATAGACGCACTGTACCTGCCTCCTTTGCATCAGGCGGATCTTGTCCGCTGCGGGAAATACTGTTCTTGAGAATATTATTGGAAACACCAGGTTTCGTTTTACGCTATAACGCCTCACGAGTCGCTGCACAGAAACTGAAGGAGGAACGAACCTCTCGTTGTACGATAGGTTTTGAAACGGTTCGCTAAGATGATATGCTAGACACACTGCATCCAATCGTCTATCATGAAAGAGCACTCACTCGCTTGCGTTGACCCGCAACCATCCGGAAAGGTCCTTCGTCTATGGCTTACAGTCTCGTTGATGACTGGGAATGAGATTGATGGTCTCCATGTACACATGACTCTCCGGAAACTCGAACGGGCTCATTCAATGTCGAGTTCTTGATGCTTCTCCTGGCCCACGTCTGCAGCAACCTTTTGAGAAACGGGTTGCCCTGAGATAACTTGGCTGTATCCTCTGGAAGCGTGTCTGGAGAGAAGTCCGTGGATGGTGCATCTGTCGCCTGTGGTATGGCATGCGATGCGCCAGGGAGCGGTGCGTCACTCTCGCGGGCATAGGACGCCCGAGACAGAGGCTACAACGACATCAACACAGAGATAAGAGGTCAATATAGTCATGACCAACCTCGTCGTAGTTGAACTGGGGAACCGGCGTGCTCGATGGCACCTCGACCTATATTATCGTGAGAATTCGTTCGAAGGGGAAAAGAACGCACAGATACCTCGAGGAGATCATTGCTCTCTTCGTCTGGTTGTCGTTCCTCAGGAGTAGATTCCTAATGTAGCGTGTCAATGGAGCCATATATCGTGCTGGTATTGTGAACGGAAAGGTGCTTACCTGGGGCGAGCCATATAAATCGGGGAGAACACTGCCGAGGTTACGCACGCTGATTTTCCCATCAGATCGTCCAGTCGCAAGAAAGTTGCTGTCTGGAGATAGGGCGATCGACCCTGTACTTTCACCGTCCTTGATGATTGGGCCAATGCGAGTCAGCGTGGGTGCGTCCAGGAATGAGATGGTGTGGCCTGTGTAGGTAGTGATGAACGTCCCATCAGTGGCTAGAGCAATAGATTCCACATTGCCGTTGTCGTCGCCGTCATTGAGATTCAGCGATTCAGCGAGTTGGGACCCAGTAGCGACTTCAAAAGACTTGACTTTGTTGTTATCTGAGACAGCAAAAAGTCGCTGACTGTCGTTAGACCACACAAGGGGAGTGACTGGGGGCAGTGAGGGTATGATATTGTCGATATTGATGAGCTCATCGCCATTACAACTGTCGAAGACGCGGATGGAGCCACCATAATAGGTAGTGGCGATGTGCTCGCCACTGGGGGAGAACCTGATTCCGGTGACATAACTGTCATGTCGGAGTGGGCCCACGAGTCTTTCCCCGCTGGTGATGCTCCAGATGCTCGCCCTCTTGTCACCCAGCGCAGTTCCAGTGGCGAATCTAGTCGCATCAGGGGAGATGTCGACTGCAGCCACATACTCTGCACCTTCCACGTCGATCACCTTTTCCTGGATTTTTTCGTCCCATACGCTTGCTCCTTTCGTAGTCCCGCACACGATCCACTTGTGGTTCGTCGACACGGAAATGGCGCGCAATTCCATTCCTGCTTGCTTGCCAACTTCTCGACCATCTGCAAGTTGCCATCGTTGAATCCCATTACTGCCGCCTCCCAAAAGATGCACTCCATCAGGGTGGAACGCAACTGCCACCACCCAATTAGAGCGACCGGTGTCGAGTACTATCGTTGGGTCTTACTGGATCGTCAGCACCATACTCACTCCTGCAAAATGCTACACACCGGTCTTCGTTGACGACATCCTTACCAATGGCACACAGTTGTGGGCTTTGAGGATGAGAGGGGGTGTTTCCGTTTACTCGTGGTGCGCAAAGTTGCCTCATACTAAATATGTGTCCTTGGCCCGCCGAGGGGCTGTTCACCCAGCCACTTTGCACCCGAGGCGCCTATACGTAGGTCCCCTCCGATCCCAGTTAGGTGACTCTGCGACAACCGTGCAAGCAGTCGACCTCGGCAAAACATTTCCTCGTCGCCAATAGTGGTCTTACCCTGGGATTAAATTGCTAGCCCGAGTACGCGTACTAGTATCTGGGCTGCAAGACTTGATCCACGACGAGTGGACGATGAGCTGAGGCCCAGGCCAGGGCATGCCACCAGTGCTATCCAGGTGGCAATGCTACATAATATTATCTTGTTCACGAGGTCACTGGGGAGCCTAGAATCGTGGCTGTTCGAAGGGACAAAAACATGGACATTAATTACTATACTTGACACTCATCACGGGTCACGCACAGGCTACAGGTGTAAACAAGGTTCCTGCCGAGTCGGACCTTCATCCAGCTTTGTTACGGCCTATAGGAACACAATCGTATAATGGTATATGTTGCTTACTGCCTGAAGGCCTCGACTTCACGTGACAATCTCTGTATTCAGTGCCGCACGTCGTGCCCTTCCTGAAAACTCTTGCGCCGTTTAATGTCGGTGCTGGTGCAGAACAGATTTCAGTGCCGGAGCTCGAACGGAAACAGGACTAACATTGCACCACAGCATTAGGTTTACCAACCATATCTCCGTGGAATCCAACACCATTTATAGTAAGAGCCAAAGATCAGCTGACGAGATCTCCGTCTCGCCCGATATTGATCATGCCATAGTTTACCGTGAGGCTCGGTCAAGTTGTGTGGGTCCTGACTCCTGGTGCAGCCTTCATGTCACATGGATACGCAGACGGAGGTGGTTCGCGACCGAAGATTCCACATACTTGAGAGTATCATATCGTGGTGATCGAAGCGGACGTCCAGGGCGAGTCAATGCGCGAGTACTGCAGGTGAGGTCAGCATATCCCTTACCCCACCCAGAACGAACGAGCTCAAATATATACACGATCGACAGGCGCCCCAAGAATCGCGCGGCATATCGCTACGCGGATTGCAGTGAGAAGCAACAGGCGGGTCGCGCTCCCCGATCACAAACTGAGTGGAAATGAATCCCTTCTGCTAGGAGTCTTCGTGGGGTCGAGCAGGGTATTTGATCAGATAGGTGGTAAGCTACCCTGATAGTGGGACATCATATATCATACGCAACCTTCATGGTTGTCGATGCAAATTGAAATCACGGCTATGGTACAGGAATATGTCGATCCTCTCGAAAAGTACTGTTTCCTGAGGGAATACTTCAACTGATTGTAATGACGCGGTCTTCACAGACTTGTCAAAGTGCTGAGTCGAATCCCAGTAAATCATCCTGACTGTGAACAGTTTCCTAGTGCCCTCATGGCACGATACAGTGTAGAGTTACCGTTCCTCGGACGGCGTGGATCGATGTCTGTAAAGTGTCTACACGTCTTCCTATGAAATCACCTAGATCCATGGATCCCATCTCCAGTGCCCGAGCCGCGACACAACATCCATGCAGGTAATCCATTTAGGACACGCTTCATCCGGTCGTTCATCGGAAGGTGCACGCACTCGCTTGTATTGACCTGTGGCCATCCACGAAAGCCCTTCATTTGCGGTTGCTACTCTTGCTGGAGACTAGGAACGGGGTTGATAATCGGCAGCCCGACGTGACTCCCTGGTCACCCAATCGGGTTGTTGCAATGCCGGGTCTTTGTTACTCTTCTTGATCCACGTGGGTAGCAGTTTTTTGAAAATCGGGATGATCTGAGATGACTTGGTAGTATTGAAGTTTTCCTCTGGAGGGGGTGCAGCATTTCCTGAGTGTAGTACGACATCCGACGTGCCAGACGGCGATCGTCCTGAAAGTCGCGCAGTGTGTTGCTATGCGTGTACATTGCATGCTCTCCACCGTCGGCGACTCCGAGTCGATGCATCTGCTAGCTAGTCCCTGTTCATAAAGTTGGCAATATATTACCTCAGGTCCTAAGCGCTCGCACTTGATGTGTGACGAACGAAAAAGACATCGAAGCGGGTGGAATGCAACACCCCAATACAAATCCTCGCTGGCCGTTGAGCGACTAGCTCGGAGCTTGATCATGGACCGGCTTTTTCAGGATTTAGGCCTCGATATTCACGGCTCATACTAATATTAGTGCTGCGAAGTGATACTAACTCAAGGAACTGCACGGTCGATGTCTGCACAAGTATCTCCATGGTTTTCCACACCAAAATTGCCTTCATCCATGGGTCCCATCTCCAGTACCTGAGCCACGACACAACATCCATCCAGGTATCCTGATCCTGATCCCAATCCTGACGCTGATCGAAATGATAGCATCGCCTGACGCTCGTTGGTTCTGACCCACTGTGAGCGTAACAATGTAAGCCAAAGGAAAGCACACGCATCGTTACATGGATCTTACTGGCTGGGGGTTGGGACGAATCAATCACTCGTTGCACCTAATGGGACATGAGCTACCGTGGCGAACCCTACCATCACCGGAAAATACGCACTGGATCTGCGTCCGGTGAATCTGCGGGACCTCGTCCGCGTTGGTTAGATCCAGCAGCCGATTTTTTCTGACATCTATTGAGTCCCTGGATACAAACTCGAGGAACAACGAACCTTGGGCTTTCTAACATCTTTCGCGACCGTTCGCTGTGATAACATGCTAAACAGGCCGTATCGAATCGTCTATCAGGGAAGAGCACTCACTGGCTTACGTTTACCCGCAGCCATCCACGATGGCCCTTCATCTGCGGTTTCTACTCTTGCTGGAGACTGGGAACGAGATTGATGATTGGGAGCCCGACACGACTCTCTAGGAACCCGATCGGGCTCATGCAATTGTAATTCCGGGCCCTTGTTACTCTTCCCGATCCACGTGGGTAGCAACTTTTTGAACATCGGAATGACATGAGATAACTTGGCAGCGTTGAAGTTTTTCTCTGGAGGGGGCGCAGCATCTGCCGACGGTGGATTGACATGCGACGTGCCAGGCTGCGGTCCATCGTCCTCGTGGGGATTGGCAGAAGATGCCGAGGATAGAGGCTGCAGTTGCGTTGACACGAAAGTAAGAGGAGGAAACAGTAATGACTAACTTCGTCGTAGTTGAACTCAGGAGCGGGCGCGCTCAACGGCACTTCGACCTATGCAATCGTGAGAATCGGTTCGAGGGAGAGAAGAACGAATAGATACCTCGAGGAGATCTTCGTCTTCGTCATGAGCCTCCGACCCGACGGAACTGGACTTCCGAGGTTCTTCCTGGTGTACGTACACAATAAAGATATCAGTGCAAGTCGTTTTGGTCACCACGCAGCAAGATCCTACCGTGGTAGAGTCCGGTAGTTTGTCGTCGTGACCGTTCAAGGTCGAAGGCTGGTTGTCTGGTTGTCGGTCCTCGCGAGTAGATTCCTGATGTAGTGTCGATGAAATGGGACTTATCTGACATGCTAACATTATGAATGGACAAGTACTTACCTGGGCGGCGCCATAGGTGTCCGGGAGAACACGACCAGGGTTACGGATAGCAATTTGCCCATCACGTCATCCATTTGCAGGGTAGGTGTCTAGGGAGAGGGCGGTCGTGTCTACCCTTTCACTGTCCTAGACGATTGGACCAATCCGAGTTAGTGTAGACGTGTCCAGGAACGAGGGTGACTAACCTCGTCATATTGCTTGGCAGCGGCCACAACCAAGCTGGTAGTAGTCACAACCCATTGCTTGGTAGCCGCGTAAGCTCTGTAGACTGCGGGGCTTTTGGCCTCGACGTGCTCGATGCAGAGTCTCCCGATTATCTCGTTCAACTGTTGGTTGGAAAGGGTGGTAAAGTATACCTGGATGTTCCTATGGCGCGAAGCGAGAACACTCTGGCACTCCCGGATCGCTCGCTCCTCATCGTCGCAGCCCCGCAGCACGACGACCACGGGACATGTCTGCCCACCGGCGATGTCATAAAAAGTTTCTAGCATGTCGACCTCCTCTAGCGGGATAACGGTACTCTCCAGAGGCGACGTATAGAAGAGGAGTACGCCCGCGCCTGAGCCCAGGCCAATTGGCCCGGTTTTCTGCACCTGGGCGGCTTGCCTCTCCAACGCATGCTTGCCCATGTAAACAAAATCGTATGATCGACCCTCTATCTGAACGGATTCCGTGCGTGTTCCCCAGAGGAGCGTGTTTGACGAGAATTTGATGGGGATGAGTGCAGAAGCGTCGCTGGCAGACATCATGTCACAGTTGTTCACCCTCAGAATGGATGTACCCTTCTTCGTTCCACTAGCAACCACTGTCCCGCGGAGGGCAGTGCGGAACATGGGCAACAGACGATATGAACGATGGATCGGGTTTCCAAGCCGGAAGCCCGGAGTACCGAATCACGAGTTCGCGCAGAAGTCTCTGCGAATGAAGGCGTCGCTGCCGTATGATATGATCGTTGACATCAAGTGTTGTCACGCACACATGTGCATCGAATCGCATTCTGTATCGCCGCAACATCATCTCGTTTGCAGTCCACCATGCTTCCGTCTCGCCTTGCTGGTGCTCCAGGCCAGTCACAACCAACGCGACAGGCACCTTCCTTCGACAGACTGTGACATAGAACAGGTCGTAGTCGCGCGGGAGTGCCTTCGTCAACCACGCAGCACGGATGCAATAGACGAGTAGGTGGATGCCCCCCGTGTTGGCCAGGCTTTGGATCAACAATCTCAGATTACTCTCAACCAGGGCTGTGGGAACTGTCCCTTCAATTCCCTCATCTAGCCCCGTGGTGTCCCAGAGGGCGTACGACATCCCGTTCAGCGAGATGACGTGCCGTTGATGTTGGAAGGTACACCCCAGTTCGTCATTGGAGGTATGCGCGAGCTTCTGACCGGCAATGAGGTTGATGATAGACGACTTGCGACCGCCTGTTCCACCGTAGATGACGATATTTGGAGTATAGATATCGACGGTGTCCTGCGGAGAAAACGTTGAGTAGCTGAAGGGAATAGAAGACAGCTCGACTTTACCTTTTTTTGTTGTCCTAAAGTGTGCTTGGTTGGGGAATCTGTGAATCCTGAGCGTACGGAACGACTCAGATTTCCTGGAGCGATAGAGGGGATGCGTGATAGAAATTGGGTATTCATTTATTTTCGCTAGACCTTGAGACCGTAATTCGCTCCTCAGAACTGCTACACTGATCGGTCTCCGTCGACAACACCCTCACCTTCATCAGCAAAAGTGCCCAAGTCCTACAAGGCCTTGTATGGCCTTGCAGGCTGTCCGACCCGCTGTCCTAGCCTTGCTAGGTCCTAAATGGCGTTGCAAGACATCCCAGAAGGCCTCGTGTGGTGTTACTGGCTGCCCGACCTGCTGTCCTAGTCTTGCAAGGTCTTGAAAGGCATTGCAAGACGTCCATGTGGTCTGTGGTGTGCTGAATGAGCCAGCAAAATAAATCACTTGGCAGGAATTGAACCCAACCATTTACCATAGACTATATGACAGCTTGACCATTAGTCCATGCAGCCGACAGTAAGTAGCCTGGTGTGTTAACTAAGTACGGTGTAGGCTGCTGAACTATTTGTATGCGTCATATCTTTGCCTTTCTCATCGCTGTCATTATGGCCCCGCTGCAAAGACAATCTTGTTCACCATCATTGGCACTGCGGGTGAGCTGCCTGAGCTCCCCAAAAGCTTGATTGTCATTATCAAAGGTGTGACCACATCTCTCTCAACACGGATCTGTTATTTAATCAACAGGAAAATCAAAGATCTGCATAAACGTCATCCTCATCCTCGTTATCTCCAACATTTTCACCGTCTTCTGCCCCCAACCCATCCTCTTCCATCAGCGGCTCCTCTTCAAAAGATTCCTCGATCACCTGGTCCAAACCCGAATACCCAAATTCATCCATCTCGTCGACAAGTTCTTCGTTTGTGAGTGCTGCAGACAAATTTCCGATACCTGATTCTTCATCTTCTTCGTCTTCATCTTCTTCATTTTCATCTTCGTCCTCATCCATTTCATTATTATCCTCACTTTCCTCGTCGTCATCTATGTCTTCCTCCTCATCTTTGCTGTCTTCCTCATCCTCGTCCTCGTTAGACTCCTCATCAAGCTCCATCTGATCTTCATCAATTTCGCTCTCCATGACAAATGGGACCTTGTCGAGCTCGTCTCGGTCATCGAGTAAACATCGGGTTTCCTCCCTCGTTGTCTTATGTCCAACTCCACCGCCCCGAAATCTCATGAACATATCTCTATCAACAAACCTGCTTACAGCTTAGTACGTGTGAAAGATAGGATGACCGTCACTCACATATTAACATAATACCAGTTCCAGTCTTTGTCTTTATCTGATGGACGTCGAGTGATTGATTTGGGTAGTAGACCATTTGTGCATCCGTATGTGAATGCAGGTATGAGATGTACCGCCCGAATCACAAGATCTGGATCCAGGAATCCAAATGCCCCCAGTTCATTACCATCAAAGAATCCGATTCTATGAAGGCGCTTTGCTGCCCAGCCAGAAGGCTCCCCAAGGTCTCGACCGAACCACCTCACCCATAGAATGTCCATTCGTTGCACTCGTTGACCTTGCCGGATGTTCACATGAAATACACCAAGAATGCGAGCATACCAGTATGGGTGAGGGTGTTCAGATTCTTCTTCTCGTGCCAACACCATGACATCAGCATTCGTGCGTGGATTCAAAGAGTCTTGGCATCGACGGAGATCGTAGCTTGTGAAGTTCACACGCAGGACTTTATGACGGTAAATTCGATTTTGTACAAATGAGATTGAGTTCTGCTCTTGTAATGAAAATGAAACTTCGTCGCCATTGTACTCTCGTCCAGATAGTCGTGCTAGAATATGAGTTTTCAGGCAAGGCAAAAAATTCTAATGAGATTAAAAGTAAGAGAATTGCCTTCTGAATACTACGAACCCAGGGACCTGCCTTTACAGCCACGTCATTGCGGTTCTTGTGCAGCCAGGCAGAAATATCCCAGTAGTGCTTCTGAGAGCTGGACATTTGATAGTGGTCTTCGGCAGAGCAATAGGGAAGGGGTTCTCGATCAACGAAATGGAGAAAAGGCTCATTTTCATTGCCACGAGTATCCGAGACACTTGTTTCATGCTCTATGTCCTGTAGCCGATGAAGGAGTCGTTCACGACGCTGTTGCATGGCAATTCCACGGGTAAATTTGATCTTGTTCGTCCTAGTGTAAAGCCGCTTCACTCGTCGATGTTCAAGCTCACCCTGTAGTGAGGTCAGCAAAGGGAAACAGTAACATGAGACTGATGGGACAGGCAGGGAACATACAATTTGGGTGGAGTAATTGTCTGTCGTTCCAAAGAGCCAGATTGACTTGACATAGTCCCCTAATGAGTGCAACTTGTAGGTCGACATATTAAAAGACCGTTGTTTAGTTGAATGTCCATCCAATGAAGCTTCATCTGCTCTCTGTTTTCCCTTCCGATTAATGGCTCTAAGGCGTTGACGCCGTGCACGTGCAGCTGTTTCACGGGGTAGATCATATGTACGGAATTTACTGCACATGTCACGTTGAAACTTTTGGAAAAGATGACCAAGCCGAGTGGTGGAATTATCAAAGTGGTGAAGGGTTGTCTCGGTGTGCATTCGAAGTTTCCCAAATGCATGCCAGGTTGCAAGCTCAAACAGTAGATCCAAGATTATTGTGTTGAACGATTCTGGTAGAAGACACTCAAAAGCGGGAATGGCACACTAGTACCTCAAAGATATTAGAATGGTGATCAACTTGGAGATCAAGATATACCTGAAGAAGGTCTTTAAAGTCGCGTGCTGCAAGTTTTGTGAGTCCAGAAATATTGTCACTAAATTTTCGGATTGTGTCACGTCCAAATGTTGGTATCTGGCGATAGCTAAATGGATTTCGATTTCCAGGTGTTATCATTCTAAATTGTTCACTTACCGTTCATTTAGCTCCTGAATTGTATTGCCACCATAGGCATAGAGAATGCGCAGAAAGTGAGTTAAGGTAGCTTTCCAAACACCCAACTCAAACTCGTGCATGAAGTCGGGTACAAGCATCAAGTAAAAGTCAAAGCCAAACTTTGAGAGCTTTTCTGAAAATGCATTCTATATGACGATGGGTCAACAGCATGTCTGACTTGATCAACATGAGAGAATATCTACTCGAGTGGGAACCAATGATTGAGGTCCAAGGAGTATTTCAACTGCTTTACTGATTACACTTTGTCCCAAAGTGAAGATTTTTTCTCGTGCCATTTCAACCCAGTTTTGACGTTGGTGATTGTCTACTCGTGCATTGTTCCTTCGTTGCTTTCGGTCTTGTTTGGTTCCCAAACGATCAATATTACTCTTCTCGATAAGGCATCGTGGACATGGACAATGCCCTAGAAACTTCATACACGCCAGTAAGATTCTGGAAAGTATTAGTTCGTAACTCATTCTAGTCATAAGTTGTAACACAAACTTTTCTGGGTAATCAGCTGCATAAGTAAGTATGCGAGGAAATACCCGTCGAGATATACCATCAGGAAACTTGAGGACTATACCATGCTCATAGGCTTCAACAAATTCATTGTCCAACAGAAATCGCCAAATGGCCTGCATAATCTCACGCTTGCAGTGAGTGAGTACAGCTGCTGTCACACTACATCCAAAAGCCTTCCGATAAATGTCTTGAATCGTATCCAATAACTGTTAATCAACGTCAGATGATACTATATACACATGTCAGTAGATCCATACCTTTGGAATATATGCCAAGTGATGGGCTGCAAATGATGATGGCTTTGCGCGAGCATACTTCGACTGATTTCCAATGAACATGTATACAGGCCACAGAGCAGCATTCCCAAAGCTCGCCAGATGTGTGGAATCGGACCATAACATAATCGCAGCTATAACCGTCTCCAAATTGCATCCAGGTTCACGTGGGCATGATCGGATTCGTGCATGCTCTTCAAGCATAGCATTTGATGTATAGATTTCAGAAATGACACGTTCGGGAGGCCGATCACCATCTGGGGACCAGAACAGTTTGAAAGGAGCAGTGTGAAATGTATTTGCTGAAACCTCTTGATAGGCTGCTTTCAAGACTTCAGTAAACTTCCGATAGTATAGGCCTTGTACAGCAAACTTTGGTCCCTCCGCCTCTACCATCTTGACATTCTCGCATGGTAGTGTAATCTCAACACTTGCTTCCTGCCATCCATCTGCTGCCGGAAAAACAGTAGACGAGTTCAAACTAGAGGTTTGGAACTCATCAAGACGCTTTGCTTCACGTGTGGCATTGAAACCTCGGAGATCATCTTGGTTGAAGTCATCAGCAAGGATCACCTCATCAACAAGCCGATCAAGATCGCCAAGTGATTTTGACTGTGACGAGTTGTAGAACCAACTTATGAGCCGAAAAGTTGTTGCATTTAGAAACGGGGAGAAGTAGGTTCGACGAAGTGCATCAAGTGACAACCCCAAGCTGCTATACCACGGTTGTAGGTTCTCCGCAGTGGAATTAGCCTGATTGAAGGTCGAGGCATCACAGAATTGCTCGAAATATGAGTCGTTTTCGGGATCGTATGAGGGAAAGGATTGATTATATTGGCAAAAGAGATCAAATACATCACGATCTGTGCTAACCCATGTATCTGAGTCAGAAGGATGGGGCGAAGCCTCAGGTTCGGAAGCTACTGGATCCCAGGTTACGCCCTCATCATCCTCTCCGACTTGATCACTGGGTGCACAGTCTGAGTTGATGTCGAATGGATCAAGTTCGTGTTCGTGCTCGATGGGGATTAAGGGATGGGGGATCATATCCTGATAACGTTTTGGAGGACGGATGGGCCGGTTAGGACGTCCAGATGGCCGAAACACTGGTTCTTCAACCTCCATGTGAGCGGAATCATTCTGATACTGATCAAGTCAATTGAACAGCAGCCGGAGTCACAATGAAAGGGTTTACCTCATCAATGGGAGGGTTAGACCCATTGCTAGGGGTGTCGCTATCATGTTGAGATTCATCCGAAACTGGAGAGGAGGCCCAGGCTAAGTCAGGAAGATGACATTCTGCAGCTTGAACTGCAGCCACCTCTTGTACTCACTCTCGGCGCTTCTCAAGTGCATCGGCAACAGCTGTAGAATGGGCCTTGCACCATCGACGAATGTGAACTGAGAGCCCCCATGGTTGGACCTCAACTTGACAGTGGGGACATTGGATCATGGTCGCAGCGCTGATGATAAGTTCATCGATGGCGATATGGCTGTAGTAGGTTGTTTGTCTTTGTTGATAAATAATTATTGCCGATGGCCATTTTCTTATCTAATCTGTTGACAGGCTTGCAGCGCACATCCCAATCTTTCCTCTCCCCACCATGTCGTCTGAATCATCCAAGTCCTCTGAGCCCAACTATGTCCAACTGGATATCAAGAACAACAAGACAGATGAGTTATTGAATGTCCTCGCAAGCACAGGAAATCAGAAGAAGTCTAAAAGGTATTCGGTTTATAAATACTGTTTTACTTTATTTATTTTATAAATTCATCTCTTTAGGGCTTCTGATGGCGATGGAGGTGATACTATGGAAATATACCGAAACGCAGGGAAAAAAGCAGTTGCTCTGCTTGATCCTTTTGCCATCCCAGCAAAAGCATTTCTTACCGGCATTCAGCATGACACAGGGGGCAAGGTTGACGATACCTTGTATGGACTTCGATGATTTCATCAGCAGAACACTCATACAACATTTATTAGGGATCCAAAGGTCGTCCAGCAACACCTCTCCTTTTATAAGGGTATCCTCAAGTTTGTTCCGAGTTTGAAAAATTCGCTGGATAGCATGTCGCCCCCACAACTCTCAAAAATCATTCAAGCAGTATGTATATGTGCATATATGCATGTTTATTGACAATATGACAACAACTGCCAACAGATCACGAAAGGAATGAGTGATGGACAATCAACTGACCTCGCTGCAGTCAAGCACAAGGGCATGAAGTACGTGCCAGAGAACATGAACAATAAATCTGACACGTTGGACCCACCCATTCCGGAGGTCGAGGATAAGTCAATGCGTGGGATTTTCCATCCACAACTGGCACGGTTACTATGTCCTCGAAGGGACCTAGAAGAGTATGACGAGGATCCAGAATGGTATGTCAGATCAGCGATTATCGTATTCTTGTAATTGACAACATGTCAGTGGTATGCAAGCGTTGCAAGCTGGTGACTTCCCTATGAAAGCATCAAGATGGCCGGTGATCTTCTATGAGAATGACGTTTACGACCCAAAAGACAAGACAATTGGCTTGTTTCGAAACCACATAGTTGTACGGGTAAGTCAAACACCAACTCCTTTTTTCAGGCAGTGACTTATACGACCTATATAGTTCTACAAGCATCTGTTTCTAGGTCCAGCAGCAGTTACAAGTGATTCCTCTACTCGTTGAGCAGCAAAGCCATCAAAGAACCGAGCGTGGGGTCTGGATTCAGTTGATAGCCATATTATCGCATATGTCCACATCATCGTACATGTGCTTATGTGATTCTCACATGCTCGACGCTGATGACCTTTGTAGACATACATTACAATTAGTCACGCTCAACATTGGACCCAGACGATCAGCGACATGGATCTACAAAGTCTTTACTGGCGAATTGTCGAGATGTTCGAGGACAATTCAGATCCATGGGTGCGAGAGACCCTGAAATGGTGGAATAAGTAAGCGTAACTAATGCGTCTTATGCCAACTCAACCACTTTGGTAGGCACTGCAATTCCGGCAATCCATCCTCAACAAGCAAGAATGGGAATGATGATGAAGCAAGTAGTGAAGACGATATGGCACAAGTTCGTGCTCAAAGGGCAGGAATAACCTCAAAGGCGACAAGGAACAAGACTCCGGCCACCGCCGCTGATCAATCCAATGATCCCCCTACCCCTGGGTGAATCGAAGATGAACATGAAGTGGCCCACGATGTCTCAGCGCGTGTCGACTCGAATGAGGATCTCCCCACCACTCTATCTACTAGGAATAGACTGGAGGCTCCTCGCCGTACCTCTAGGTGAACCGAACACGAAGTGGCCCACAATGTCTCAGCGCGTGTCGACTCGGATGGGTGTTACGGTTCGACCAGGGATGGGCGACCGTAGACCCGAAGGTGGTAGCTCGAACGAGGGACCCGGAGGTGTTACGGTGGGGCAAGGGGAAACGCAGGAGAAGGCGAGGATCTAAGGTCCAAGGCCTTGGTCGACTCAGGTCTGAGGCCTTATTGTCGAGTGCGAGGGATGCGAGAGACGAAGCCGGTCCAGTGACAGGCGAAGTCGGATCGCACTAAGGTGAGCTTTTTAAGGGTAAGATTCGGGAAGCTAAGCTACGGTACAGGGACGCTAGCTAGCTGTTTAAGTAGTGTACCCTACTGCGCACGGGCCGAGTCAGGAATGGTAGGTACAGGGCGAAGGGTAAGGGAATGCGCATGGTGTCCAAGCGGGGGTACTACAGCGAGGGCACGGAATGGGGTGAGACGGAAGTAATAGCCGGATATGAAGAGCGGAGATGAAAAGGGGCGCTGCCCGGGGCGGAGGGGAAGGGTTCGAAAAGAACCCGGGCTAGGCTGTGTGGTTTAAGGTTTAAATGAAAAGAGGCCGCGACCGACCGGAACTGCCGACCGGAACCAAAGGAAATACCCGAAGTGAGAAGCATAGGTGTGTCGGGACTTCCGACCGGAACTGAAGGGAATGTAAGACACGAGAAGCATAGGTGGGAGGAATGTAGTGCAGAGCTTAGGGAAAAAGAGTAGTCGAAGAAGGAATTGTAACAATGGGGATCTCCCCACCACTCTATCTACTAGGAACAGACTGGAGGGTCCTCGCCATACCTCTAGGCAAACCGAACATGAGGTGGCCCGCAATGTCTCAGCGCGTGTCGACTCGGATGAGGATCTCCCCACCACTCTATCTACTAGGAACAGACTGGAGGGTCTTCGCCATACCTCTAG
>QFEL01000656.1:0-10814 GCA_003316195.1 Neoboletus brunneissimus | reverse complement strand
TCACCCCCTTTGTAAGGCCATGGTCGACCACGACCAAAAGAGAATCAAAGCCCCCGGACAGGGGGAGGTCGGTGATGAGGTCACAGGAGATCTGTTGGAAGGGGTGGGTGCAGGTGGATCGGATGGGGGTGAGTGGGGGAACAGTAGGGTGAGTGTTCGACTTGTTTTGCTGGCAGGTGGCGCAGCCTTCAACATAATGGCGAACGTAGGAGGCAAGGCCGGGCCACCAGAATTCTGTTACGCTCCAACTGGGTAGCTGGAGGCGTAGGCCTGGTGGCATCTTCTGGTCGAGGAAGTCCTGACGGGGGTGCCAGACAGCAGCAGAAGATGATCAAGAGATGGACATTGGCAAGGTGCGAAGTACAGGTGCTACAACGCTAGGGGAAGTCCATGGTACAAGGTACAAGGGAGTACCAGGTGTGAGGTACTAGGGGAATACCAGGCAAGATCGAGATAGGGAATAAGTGTACTAGATGTCCGGTATATAAGTATACGAATCAAGAGGAGCCCGAATGTGGGCCAAGGGTGTGGGCAAAGGGCAGGGACGTCAAAAGGATGCGCAAGCTAAAGTGCCAGGTGTGAAATAAGCGAGGGTAGGGGCCGCGTAAGCAGGGCAAAGGGAGAACTACAGCATGACATCGGTAGGACGCATGACTAGGGCGAAGGGGTGTGCCGATGGCACCAATGGTAAGGTAAATGAAGAACGTCTAGGTGAATAAGAACAAAGAGAAAGCGTACGAGGGCGCCAGGGGGAGATCCTGGGCAGATACAAGGACTAATGATGGTGATGGGGAAGATCCCCAGATGTGACCGGTGAAGGTCCAGGGTGATGGGGGAGTAGGGCGTTCCTGGATAGGCATGGGGATGGGTCTATAGCGGAGGGTAGGACAGAGGAGGTAACTCGGAGTGGGGACGGGGACGGATGACAATGAGTCCGAGTGGTGTCTAGTCGTTAGACCAGGCAAGGGAGTCACGTTAGAGACGGTGACAGCCTCCCTAGGGGAGGAGAGACGAGGACGAGGGGCGAGGTACAAGTGTACAGACAGTTCTCACAGGTGTGAGACAGGGGCTAGAGCCGAAAAAGGATAGGGGCTAGGACGAGTTGTAACAAATTCAGAGGCGACGAGTTGGCGAGTTTTAAGATAACCCGGGTGGCCTGTAGAGGGGTGGTCGTGGCAGCGTTGGAGAATAGATCGATGCAGGGAGGAGTTAGCAGGGATATAGATGCGACCATTGTAAGTGAGAACGCCGTTAAGCAGTTGCCAAGGGGAGGTGCGAGAACGAAGGAAGGCGGGGGTATCGTGGAAGAGGGATTGGAGTGCCTGAAGGGCGCAGGGGTCGTCTATTGAAGCAGATTTGATGCAATCAGAGAGGGCAGTGTCGATGAGGCGGACAAAGAGGGAGGGGGGTAAGAGGATAACACCTTGGTTATCAGTGTCACGGGGAAGATGATCTGGCCGGCGTGAGAGGGCATCAGGCCCAGCGAGTTGGGATCCTGGGACATGGACAATTTTGAGGTCGAAGTCAGCCAGGTCGAGGAGCCAGCGTGCTTGGCAATGGTTGAGGGTCTGGGGGGATCGGAAGTAGGTGAGGTTCTTGTGGTNNNTAAAGACCTGAACCGGAAAAGGGGAGCCGTGGAGGTAGTGGCGCCAGGTTTTAAGGGCGTGGATGACGGCAAGGAGTTCCCTGTCATAGATGTCATAGTTGCGTTCGGCAGGGATAAATGACTGGGAGAGATAGGAGCAGGGGTGCCAGTCACCGTTCGAGTCGGTCTGGAAGAGGATAGCGCCAGACGCGTATTTGGACGCGTCAGTGGCAATGGCGAAAGGGGCGGATAGATCAGGGAGGTGGAGGACAGGTTTCTCAAGGAAGAGTTGCTTGAGCCGGAGGAAGGCGGATTCACAGGAGGGGGACCATTTCCATTCAGTCACCTTTTTGGTGAGGTCAATGAGAGGTCGAGCGATGTTGGAATAACTGGGAATGAACCGTTGATAAAAGTTGGCGAAGCCGAGGAAGGAGCAAACTCCTTTGACGGTTGTAGGTTGGGGCCAGGTGGAGATGCCTTTGAGTTTGACTGGGTCCATGGCGAGTTGGTCAGGTTTGACGATCATGCCAAGGTACTCCACTTCTTCAGCAGCGAAGGTACATTTCTTCAGTTTGAGATGGAGGTCAAGCTTGGTCATTCGCTGGAGGACGCGTTTGGTGTGCTCCTCGTGTGTCTTGGCATCGGGGGAGAAGATGAGGAGGTCGTCCATGTAAATGACGAGCCAGCCTTCTGCGATCATATCCGAGAAGGAGTCGTTCATGAACCTTTGAAATGTGGCCGGGGAGTTGGTCATTCCAAAGAACATGACCGTAGGTTCGAAGAGGCCTTTGTGAGTGATGAAGGTGCCCTTCCACTGGTGTCCGTCTTTTATTCGGACATTGTTGTACCCCCATCGTACGTCAAACTTGGTATAGAGTCGAGAGCCACGGAGTTTATCAACGAGGTCAGATATTAACAGAAGGGGGTAGGCGTCACGGATCGTATGCTCATTCAGATACCGATAGTCTTGGCAGGGGCGGAGAGAACCGTCCTTCTTCTTTACGAAGAAGAAGGGAGAAGCCTGGGGGGAGTTGGAAGGGCAGATTTTCCCAGTTTTAAGGTTTTCATCTAGGAAGGCTTCTGCCGTGAGTCGTTCTTCCGGGGCAAGAGGGTAAGCCTTGGCGACTTTTGGTACGAAGGATTCATCAAGGTTGATCTCGTGATCGTAGGGGCGGGAGGGTGGCATGGCAGTGGCTTCTTCGTCAAAGACAGAGGCAAACTGGGAGTATTCCGGAGGGAGTTTGACGGGTTTCTTTGCAGCTTCGGCTGCTATGGCAAGGTCGGTGGCCGTGGTCAGTTTTCGGACGAGGAGGGAGTCTCTGGAAATGAAACGAGAGCCGCATTTGAGGATGCGGTTGACTGCGTATTTGGTATAGGTTGCCTTGATCCACTCGTTTTCAGAGAGGTGGTCAAGGTAAGAGTAGAGGTGCGAGTCTTCGGATGGGGTAGTGTGTATATGTCTTCGAAGGCGAGGGGGTTCTGGGTGGTGGAACTTGGAATCGTGGCGGTGGGTGTCTGTTACTTGTGCGAGGAAGAGTTCCTCGGATTGGTCGATGGATTGGTCGAGGCGGATGATGGGGGTGGCCCAGTCGATGGTCGGGTTGGCAGAGCGAAGCCATTGGAGGCCAAGGATAAGGTTCTCGTGCCCACAGTTCATGACATGGAAGGTTACCCGTTGAGCAATTCCTTTGATGTTGACAAAGAGGTCAGCAGTGAACTTGATCACCCCGTCCTTGTTGTAGGAGGCATCGACATTCCGGACTAGGATTGGTTCCTTTAGGCGTCGGATGGGGAGGTGGTGTTTGTGGACAAAGTCCCAGTCGATGCAGGAGATGTCTGCACCACTGTTGATGAGGGCTCGGGTTTCGACGGCTTTTAGGGTGTGCGAAGGTACAATGACTTGGACAGAGATTTGCATTTTCTTAGAGATCTCTCGTACTAGTACAGAGGCACAGGAGGAGGTGGGGGAAGGAGGCGTCGAGGCTGCTTCCCCATTTAAAAACCCAAGGAGGTATAGTGGACCCGACATACGGTCGGGGTGTCTTCTTCGTCATCCTCGCAGTCTATCAGATTCGGAACATCGTCCTTCTCCTTCCCCTTTCCCTTGTCCTTGGTTTCCTCAGCTACAGCATTTACTTGTTTGCGAGGAGAGGTGAAATGGGGGCATTGAGCTGATCCGTGACCCAGTTTGCGGCAGCGGAAGCAAAGCTTCTTCTCGATGCATTGCTTCTTAATGGCCAGGGTCATCTTCTCGACCTTGATGGCCGAGGTATCCATCGCGTTAGGGTCCTTCTTGGAGGTAGGGGTGGGGGAGAAGGAGTGGTAGTTCTGGCGCATGGGTTGTAGGTTTCGTTTGGCGATCTCGTCAGCTTGTTCCCACTGAGTTTGGAAGTGGACGGCCTTGGAGTACCAGTCAGCAATGGTGGTGGGGACGGTGTCGAGGGCCATGATTCGTCTCATCATAGAGGTGGGGATTCCAGTGGCGAAGTATCCGATGAGGACGTTGTCATCCTTAACAGCAGCTTGCTGGACCTTTCCTCGGAACTCAGCAATGTAGGTGGAAAGGGCGGGTTCGAAGGTTCTGTCCTTCTTCAGTGTCATCCGGGTGGTGGAGAGCCAGGCTATGGCGTTTCCAACGGTGTCCTGGTGTTGGAATGCTTTGTAAAATTTGGTGGCAAAGTCAGCGAAGGTACCGAAGGTCACAGTGGTGGGGGAGATGGCGTTCCGACGGAAGGCTGTTGCCCAGGTCTTGGCGGTTCCTTCCGTCATGTAGGAGAGGGCGAATGCGACCTTCTTATTTTCGTCATTATAGACATCAGCGTTGACTATGAGGTAGAACTGGACAGAGTCCATCCACGCGTCAGATTTCTTGTAGTCTCCATCAAAGGCTTCAGGGGTTCTGATGTGAAGTTCGATCAGTTTGATTGAGGACATTTTAGGGAAGGGAGGGGGAACTGGTGATCATGTGATGGTAGGTGGGTGGTGTGGGGTGGATGAGGAGGGGGCGGGAATGGGAAAGATGGGTCTAGTGGCGATCGGGGTGGGGGAGGGTGGGGTGGGTTCTCGAGGGAGGGAGAGTTGGGCGGAGAGCTGGTGACTCAGAAGGAGGCTGGAACGTTCCTGTTCTTTGTCAGGGATGTCAAGGTCCGTGGATTGCTCAGATTCTTCCTCGAAGGGAGGATTCTCTTCGGTGTCATATGGGGAATCCGAGTAGGTGGCATGCCACCCATAGAGTTCAGAGAGATTGGAAATGGTGGGCAGTTTACGATGATAGTAACCGCAATGGAAAGAGCTTAGCTTTTGTTACGGTTCGACCAAGGGTGGACGACCGTAGACCCGAAGGTAGAAGCTCAAGTCGAAGATGTAGGGGGAAGCAAGGGGTGCCTATGGGCTGGGACACAGGTGAGGGCAAGGGTTGAAGGCCCGAGGCCCTAGTCGACTCAGGTCTAAAGCCTTGTTGTCGAGGATGCAGGATGCGAAAGGCTTAGCCAGTCCAGTGACAGGCGAAAGCGAGTTGCGCAGAGGTGAGCTTGTTAGAAGTATATTCAGGAAGCTAAGCTAGGGTACAAGTGCGCTAGCTAGCCGTTTAAGTAATGTACCCTACTGCGTACAGACCGAGTCAGGAAAGGTAAGTACAGGGTAGAGGGGATGCACATAGTGTCCGAGCAGGGGTACTACAGCAAGGGCACGGAATGGAATGGAATGGGGGCAATAGCCGGAAATGAAGAACGGAGATGAAAGGGGGTGCTGCCCGGGGCGGAGGGAAAAGGTTTGAAAAGAACCTGGGCTAGGCTGTGTGATTTAAGGTTTAAATGAAAAGGGGCCGTGACTGACCATGATCAATGGAAGCGGGAGACGTAAGAAGTATAGGTAAAGTGGGGGTGGGTGTGATAGAGGGAGGAAAAGGTGGACTGTAGGAATGAATCGTAACAGACCGTAGACCTGAAAGGTAGAAGCTCTAGCTAGAGGGATGGGGGTGAAGGCGAGGGCGAGATACAAAGGATGCCTTGGGGTGAAGATGCAGGTGGGGGCGAGGATTGAAGGTCCGAGGCCCCAGTCGACTCAGGTCAAACACCTTGTTGTCGAGTGCAAAGGATGCGAGGGACTAAGCCGGTCCAGTGACTGGTGAAGTTGGATTGCACAAAGATGAGCTTCAAGGTGTAGATTCAGGAAGCTAAGCTAGGGTACAAGAGTGCTAGCTAGCTGTTTAAGTAGTGTACCCTACTGCACACAGACCAAGTCAAGAATGGTAAGTATGGGGTGAAGGGGAGGGGGTGTGCATGGTGTCCAAGCAGGGGTACTACAGCAAGGGCACAAGATGGAACGGAATGGAGGCAGTAGCCAGAGATGAAGAGCGGAGATGAAAAGGGGCACTGCCCGGGGCAGAGGGGAAGGGTTCAAAGAAGAACCCAGGCTAGGCTGTGTAGTTTAAGGTTTAAATGAAAGGGTCATGACTGACTGTGACTGATGGAAGTGTAGGACGTGGGAAGCATAGACAGAGCTAGGACGAGTGAAGGGAAAAAGAGTAGGAAAAGGGATAGCGGTAGGAATGAATTGTAACATCATGTGGACGGAGCCACTGCCAACGAAGCCAGGAGACCTAGGCCTTACAGATACCACCGGCGACAATGTGCAAGTCCTCCATAGCTTCTGTTTGCTCCTTGCCACTTGGCCCGACGCTCATCCATCATTCTCAGCTTTTGCCAGTGCAGTCAGTGTCGTGAAGGACCAAAAGGAAGCTGAGGTATACAAGGTGATGTCCCGAGCTTGCTCATATTATGCACAGACATTTTTCAATCACTTTGGCAGACCCCCTCTTCTCCCCCACACCTTACCTTTGAATATCATGAATAATTGGTTGCTTCCACACTCCTCCCCCTTTTATTTTTATACATTCTTCTAATGCATTAACACTGTAACATTTCATGATAATCAATACTAGCACATATTGTTACAACTCATCATAGCCCCTATCCTTTTTCGGCTTCGCCCCTATCTCACACCTGTGAGAACCGTCCACACACCCGTACCCCACCCCTCGTCCTCGTCCCTCCTCGCCTAGGGAGGCTGTCACTGTTCCTAACATGACCCCCTTGCTTGGTCTTATGATTAGACTTCACTCGGACCCTTCGTCTTCCACCCTTGCCCCACTCCGAGTTATCTCCTCCGTCCTACCCTCCGCCATAGACCCATTCCCGTGCCTATCCAGGAATGCCCCACTCCCCCGTCACCTTGGACCTTCACCAGTCACGTCTGGGGATCTTCCCCATCACTGTCATTTGTCCTTGTATCTGCCCAGGATCTCCCCCTGGCGCTTTCGTACGCTTTCCCTTGCTTCTTGTTCACTTTCACACTATTCATTTACCTTACCATTGGAGCTATCACGCTCACCCTTACCCTAGTCATGCGTCCTACTGACATCATGCTGTATTCTGCTCTTCGCCCTGCTTACGCAGCCCTTACCTTCACTTGTTTCACACTTATCACTCTAGCTTGCGCATCCTTCTGACGTTCTTGCCCTCCGCCCATGCCCTTAGCCCATATTCGGGCTTCTCTTCATTCGTATACTTATATACCGGACCCTTAGTAGCTTATTCCCCATCTTCGTCTTACCTGGTACTTCCCTTGTGCCTTGTACCCATGGACTCCCCTTAGCGTTGTAGCACCTGTACTTCGCACCTCACCCAATGTCCATCTCCTTGATCATCTTCTACTGCTGTCTGGCGCCCCCGTTAGGACTTCCTCGATTAGAAGATGCCACCAGGTCTACGTTGCCAGCTACCCGGTTGGAACGTAACACATATCGATCATCAGAACCTCTGATGACTAATTCTGGCTAACAACACAACATTCGATTACTGTTTATTACACGAGGCTAACCCTAGTTAACAGTCCAACATCCAAACACCAGCCTTGTTGCAGATCACACATTAACAAGTACATCAAATAGCACCACCTTGAGTGTGGCGCAAGCTTATATAAAAAATCCACAGTAAATGCAAGCCATACTTGCTCCTGACCCCTACCACAACGTTCGCCATGGTACCATCTTCTCTTCCAATTTTCTGGTCTTTGCTGTCTTGCTAACCCTTACTACCCACTATGTTGAACTGCAGGGAGAATTGTCCGTGTACCTTCACTTCTCAAAGAGGGCTCCTCCAACATCGTTCATCATGTGCGACTTATTGATCTGACCATGCTCTCCATCTTGCAAGGTTATCCATCACCTTACAGCTGCCTGAAAAGCAGGCAAGAACTTTGAGCAAGGTGAGTAATCAACAATATATTTTTCACAAGGATACACTGTAATCTGGTTGTCATTTGTAGCAGCCTGGCCACCGTGTCTTGCCACCCCCCGAGTGCAGTTGCCCATTGCCCAGCCACCGTGTCTCCCCATCCCCCGAGTGCAGTTGCCCACTGCCCAGCCATGATTCCCCTGTTATTGACCTCAATGTCCCCCAGGCCTCATCCTCGCATGAGCCCCTCGCACCTTGGATTTGCAGAATGCCACCAAGGTATCGAGACCAACTACCTGAGCCTCCTGTGTCAACACATGCCCCTCCTGTGCCTCCTTCTAATGTTCGTCGTGTATTCCTACACGTGTTTGACTCCTTTCGCACTCAGTTCAACTGCCTTGGAATTGCCCGTGAATACTGGCACCGACTGACTTACGACCCAGATTGCTTCATTTCCACAGAGGATCTATTGAACTCCAATGTTGACTTGTGGAGCCAGCCAGTCCCCCAGCAAGCAGATGTCCAACCACCATGGCCATGGGCTAACATGTCGATATGGCGCTTGATGACTTGGGTATTGACAGGCAGCTGTCATAAGTCTGCTTGTGAGGTTACCCGACTGGTACATGATGTCCTTCAAGCCCCTGACTTCAGCATCCCAAAGCTGACAGGGTTTGATTCTCGCACAGAGACCCGCCGCTTGGATGCTGCCCAGAAGACAATATACATGGACAACCCCTTTGGCAAGGATAAATGGCAGTACAAAAGTGTGAACATCATTATACCCACTAGGGAGAAAAACCAGGCGGGAAATGGGAAGACCTTCACCATTGATGGATTGTATCACCGACCATTCCTTGATGTTATCCAAGCAGTCTTTTCCAAAGCCTCATCCAAGTGGTTTCATCTTACCCCTTTTAAAAAGGTAAGTATCCTGGACGTTGTTCTAAAAATTTCTTCTCATCCATTTGCAAAAGGTCTGGAAGTCACCACTCACCAGCAAGGAACAACTCATGTATGATGAACTTTACACAACAGACACATGGAACGAAGCTCAGGACGAAATCGTGAAGCAAAGAAGGATGGACGGTTGCAAGCTAGAGAGGGTCGTGGCTGGTATGATGTTATGGTCAGACTCTATGCATTTGGCTGAGTTTGGTCATGCATCTGCATGGCCAATCTACCTTTTCTTCAGGAATTTGTCTAAATATGCTCGTACCACCCTGGAGGGAGGTGCCTGTCATCCAGTTGCATTCATTTCCCATGTAGGTGTCAGACAAGCTATGACCCATCCTCTGCAATCTCACAAGTATTCTAGCTTCCCAAGTCAATCCATGGCTTCATATCTCAACTTTCGAACAAGAAGAGCAATGCTGGGATGCTTGCCCACTGCAAATGTGAACTCATGCATGCCATGTGGAGGATTCTACTAGACAATGAGTTTGTTGAGGCCTACAACAATGGTATAGTAATCAACTGCTTTGATGGCATCACCAGGTGGGTGTATCCATGAATATTCACATACTCTGCTGACTATGCCAAGAAGTAAGCCTACCCATCAGGTGTAGTTGCACATGCTGACTTCAATTCCAGGGTCCTACTTGCAACAATCCGAGACAAAGGCCTCTGTCCATGTCCACGGTGTTTGATTCCTAAGTCAAACTTCCATTACTTGGGGTTTGTGAGCAACTTCTCAGCCCGACTGATGCAAGCTCACCTTCATTTCCAGCACAAGGTCCTGAATGCTAGGCGGGCCATCTATGAGCTTGGCAAGGCCTTGAAGAGTACGCTGGTTGAGCGCATGTTGAAGCCTGAGTCACTTGTCCCAATGGTGGTAAGTGAATCAAATATCTATTGCATTTAGGGACCTTAGTGGTCCGACTTGTGACTTAGAATGCCTTCACTGAGTGTCTCTCACCTCTTGGATTTCAAATTTTTCCTATCCTGGTGGTCGATTTATTGCACGAGTTTGATTTGGGAGTACTGAAGTCAATACTCAAACACTTGATCAGAATCATTCATCTGGTTGACCTAGCTCGCATACATATTCTCAATAAAAGGTATCTACTGTGGAACTCAGTACTGTGGCCAAGCTAATACACTTCTAATAGGTTTTCTGCAGTCCCACCTTTCAGGCTAGGTGCCATCTGCCGTTTCCTGGACAATGTTGCTGATACTAGTCAGCGTCCAGCATGGCACTTTGAGGAAGTCCTCCTGGTAAGGTTCACTCAGTATGCCTATTATTGGGTCCATGATAACCAGCGAGACGTGCAGTGTTCCATGCCTGTCTTCGAAGGGTTACTGCCACCTATCCATGATAACATTGTTCAGACCCTCCTATTCCGCCTGGCTGAATGGCATGCTTTAGCAAAGCTAAGGCTTCATACCGATGATACTCTAGCTCTACTCCATCAGGCTGTGCGTCGGCTTGGTGCACAAGTGCGAAAGTTTCAGCATGTCACTTGCCCTTCCTTTGAAACCAAAGAAATCCCTCAAGAATCAGCTCAAAGGCAGAGAAGGGAGGCTGCTGAGTTTCAATCCAGCCGCTGAAGGATGCCTGCAAGAACTGGATCGTTACCAAAGGCATTCAACATCAACACATACAAGTTCCATGCATTGGGGGACTATGAGAAGACAATCAGGATGTTCAGAACAATAGATTCATACACAACTCAAGTGGTGAGTGATCGTCATATTCTATTGCTCACACAACTCATCGGATGATGATATCATCAGGGCAAATGAGCACACAGGCTAATCAAACAATTTTATGGTGATTCAAACAAGAGAGTAGTCAAAGAACAATTTGCAAAGCAGGAGAGGTGCCAAACCCTTCTTAGGTGACAACTCGACCTGGATAACCTGGCGATCGAGGAGATTGAGGAGATTGATCCATGTGCACAGTTACATCACTCTATAACCAACACGAGTCGTTGACTCGATTTGGGCCTTCGGCCCAAATGCGGGGTGAAGATGCTTAATCCTAGTATATA
>QFEL01000650.1:17293-43115 GCA_003316195.1 Neoboletus brunneissimus | reverse complement strand
CAACGCCTGCAACGCCCCACGTTTGTTCGGCGCACGAAACATGCAAAGCAAGGACACGAGGATATCGGCTACTCATACGTTGTCATTCGGCGAGGACCAAGACCCGATAGCGTAATTTTAGGTACAAGAGGACAACTGGTGGGAAGAATGGGAGGAGTGGAGAGGGAAGTGATAGAACGAACGAAGATGGGGACAGGTGTGCTAAGGGAGTTGCAACGTGCCCGTGAGCATGGGCATGATCGTACCTGTATCGACCCGCAATCACCGTCATCTTCGGTGTCAGCTGAGCGGTCCACATCGTTGCATGCCCGACCATTGCCACCCATCGACGTCAATTCCGTCCCCGCGGATCAAGCACAAGTGCAAGCTCGTGTGCCCGTGGATGACGGTGTTGGTACCGGCGCCATTGAGGTGCTTGGGCGGGTGGCGAGCGCAGATGCTGCGTCCTTCATGTCACCTCGTGCTGATGTGCGTTCGTCGGACGAAACCGTGGTGCGAGCGCAGGCACAAGTCTTCTCGTCACCAGCATCAGCATCAACGCCACCAGCGTCTGTCCAAATACTCGCTTCCACATCAGAATTTCACCAGCGGGAAGGATACGCAGAAACTGAAACGGGGCCCGAGAGTGCGCCCGAAGACCTCGAGTCGCCGTCAAACCTCGAGGAGGCTCTGAGGAACGAGGCATACGGGTGGCCGCGTCTCGTGTTCCCACCGCTCAAGAAGAGCGGACATATCATTATTGATGCATGTACGCGTGAAGGTTCGTGCCCTGCCCCTATTCCCACCGTTTTTCCCGTTTATCAGATCCCATCATTTCTCGAGATGAAAGCGATGGGCCAATGTTCATGATTTTGTTTCAATAGGAAAAATAATGCGGCTTACGATTCCAAAATCGCAAGGTAAACAGGCATTCTACGATGCCCGCAAATCTTCGTGGGGAGACATTTTTCCTCACCCACCCAAGAATGAAGCTATTGAGCGTTTCCAACCCACCGACGAAGGAACTACTTCAAAGCAACAAAGCATCCAGAACACGAAAGGATCAGACGTTGGCAAACGATCAAAGGGACGAGACAAGAAAGACAGGGCACACGAGAAAAGCTATGCTGCGCTTGACGATACGCTTCGCAGGGAGCAGAAGGCGAGGTGGAAAGCTTCCAAGAAAGATTTGGCTTTCGAGAACGACGAAGCTCTGCAGTTCGTTGATTCAAAGGCAGGAAACGTTCATCACCACTGAACTACCTACGTCACCAACTTCGAACGTGTTGGCTTTCGAACTTGCTTATCCCGCTCCAACTGTTCCCGGGTCCCTCCCTTTACTCCGTCACAAATCCCCATTTACCACAAACTTACCACAAGAGCGTCTACACATATTGCTCGCCGGATAGATATCGCATTGTGCTATTACTCGATATATTGTCTAACCGTTTTATCGGAAGTGCACATCCCCCGAGCGTCCTTGGCAAAAAGTCGAGATACAAGTAGATGGGGTAAGATGATAGATTAAAGAAACCGCACGACAGAAAACACCCCTTTCCTTGTTCACATAATCTGATCGGCGTTCCCAAATCGAACGCTGGTACCAAGCTGTACGAGCGTCATCCAACTCCACTCCTCCATATGGAATGTGTCCAGCCATCCATCAAAGGTCCTTTATCTGAATGCCGGGCGCTTGGGTTGAGCTGAGAAGTATCCGAGTGATCGCATTCACTGCAGGGAGAAATCTCCGTCAGTCAATTATAGTCTGCCCAGATATATCGATAACGAATAGCGATGTCGTCGATCGGCGACCAAATGGAAGCGACCATGAGTGAAAGAGGGCAAATTGCGACAAGACGGTATTGGAATAGGTCTGGTCCAGTTGATCAAGAAAAGGGAAGAAGGGATCCATGAAGGGGAGGAAAAGGATTCGTTCAGAGAATAATGTTGAGCTAATACCGTAACACCGAGCAGCTCGGATATGGATGTGGATGGGGAAGAGGCAATGATACAAGAGAACCGGGGCAAGAAAGTGGTGAGACAAGGGACCCGCGGAAAAGGGGAAAGATTGCACACACAAAATACGCACCGGGTTTAACACTCTTACTGCTGTTCTTTCCCTTCTGAGCCTTGGCCTCAGCCTCCGCAACAGCATCCTTGAGGTTTCCCGTGGCGCGTTTTACGTTAAGAACGAACTGCTTGATATTCTTCATTACATCCTCTACGGGGAAATACAACTAAATATTTAGACGGGAATCAGTACGGGCAACCAAAAAATAAAAGGCAGAAGAGCTGGAACAAAGCACAAGCTCTCGTAAATCCACTCACCTTTCCGATGGGCATCCTGATAGTTCCTGTCTTGTCACCTCTCCACTCGGTTGTTCCCTGTAGCCTCTGAATATACCCCTCAATATCGTCCGTGACTGTTCCTCGCCTCTCAGACGGCATGAGACCACGAGGACCGAGGATACGACCCAGTTTGCTACTAATGCTACGGATGAGGGATGGTGTGCAAAGGATAGTCGTGCAGCTGTTGTGTTTGCCTTCCGCGACCTGTGGTCGATGCTCAGCAGCGCAAGGAGAGGCAAGATGAAGGAACAAACGGCATCAACTAGCTCTAGTCCACCAACGACATGAGCACCAGCTTTTTTAGCTTCGTCTGCTTGCCGGCCATCCGCGAAAACAAGGATACGGTACTCCTTTCTGGGCTTAGCCTCTCGAGGGAGGTTGATACGACCAGTAGGTATAGGTGCACCGCGTGACATAGCGGTCCGGATTACCAGCTCATACGTTGAGTTGGGTCGCGCAACCTCGACCGCCTGATGGACAGAACACGGCAAGTGAGCGACACCGGACGCGTAATGATAGAAAACCTACGCGAAGGACAGAGATAGCGTCATCGAGAGTCATCTTCTCATTCGCGTATGCATCTTTACCGCGCTTGGCCGCCTTTCTTTTGGCTATGAGGGCAAGTTGATGCTTTGAAGGGGCCTTCTTCTTCTCGACCCGTTTTGCAAGCACGGCAGGTGACGAAGAAAAGTAACGGTTGGCTAGGGGCTGGGACGATGTGCCATTTAAGCTAGACCGGGGCAAATTGGCAGAACGGGAAGGCAACTGTCGGACATGTACCGGCTCATAAACCCAGAACGACCTCGACCGTATGGTAGGTGTACTCACTGGACCAACGACCGAGAACGTCCATCGCCGGCAGAGCAAACCAAGACTGGACGACATTGAGAAGGAGAACGGGTCAGAACAAGCTCCAACTTTGCGGTAATGTGCCGTGGGAACCGAAATCTGACGCATTTTTGAAGTTCTTCCAGCCGAGTGCGAAGATCGTCTCATGTCATTTCTCAAGTCCGTTCGTCCTCTCCAACTGCGAGCCTCGCAAATTTCGGTGCGCCATGCAGCGACAAATGCCCAGATCACCGACCCGGCCAACACCCAGCGCGAAGTCATCCGTCGTATGCTCTACCCTCCAAATGTCCGCACCGGTCCTTCCCCCACCGGCACATGGCGTCCAGACGTAGCTCGCGCGCTCCAACGCGCCATTCCCTCAGCACAAGCCCACAAGACGATCGAGAGGGCATGGGCACTTTACCAGCGCCATCTGCGTAAAAAACGCGAGGAGGAACTCCGGCGCAAGTTCGAATGCATGAGGAGGGCTATGCAGGAGCTTGAGGAAATTGACCCGGTGTTATTCAAGGAGGCAAACAGGAGAGAGGATCCCAGAGCGAGGAATGTTGCCGAGATAGAGATGCTCAAAACTTGTTCCAACGCCGAGAAGAGGGCCATCGAGTCGAGAGTCAGGGGCCTATTTCCTCGCGAGCTCAAGGTCCCAACAGACACCCCATCGAAAGAGGGCTGGCCGCACGATTGGAAACCGTTCAATCGCCCACTATAGGTCAGCGCGCCTCTAGCTTACTAGACACGGCACTGATATACCGTACTCAGAATCGTTTTGATACCCTCTTGAATACGCTCATGGATCACTCGTTGATACGCGATGAAGTTGGCACAGTCGACAATTAATGCTCTGCAGACCGTTTAGTTTAGAGTCCAATGTCCCTAAAATCAACCATCCTTTCGGGGGGGATGCTCATAAAGGTATCTGATGCACTTCTCCCCGCTGTCTTCGCAACCACGGCAGCGTGGACTCCTTCTAGTGCTTTCGTCCATGAGTGAAGTGCAGCATATCGCTTTTTCTCGAGTGCTTGACTGTAGGTGGATGAGTATCCATGGTGTTGGAAGAGATGGAAAAACGTACGCTTGGTCCAACTCTAATCTCATGCCAACTTGGTCTATCCGGCCATCAACTTTCCCCTCCAGGATGAGCCCTATCAAAAGCTCTTCTACCTCCGTAATCTCGACGTTGAGTTGCTGCGAGGTTATGTTAGCCCCTAGCTTAGCTTCTTATAAAACCAACTCACCTTGGCGAGGAACGAAAGCTCCAGACGCGTATATGGCTTGATGAGGTCAATGAGATACGACGTGCGTAGACTTCTCAAGAGCTCGCCGATGTACGATCTAATGAATGTGTCATCCATTATTGTTGAACGATTATCTGCAAACACCCGTTAGCACGAGAGTTTTCATCTCCAATCTCCAATTTACCTTTCAAAATCTTCTCTGCCAAATGTACTTCCCTCCTTTGATAAGCATCCACCAAATCCGTCATTGCCTTGATTTGCGGGTCTGACTTGTACGGTTTCGTCTCTTGTGAGTCAAACGGGTTCACTTCGCTTCCTGTCAGCATGTTGGCAAGCACCAGGTACTTCAGCACTTGAATACGCTGCGGGGAGCCAGCCTCGTCATAATTCCGGAAAGACTCGAAGAAGTCAGAGGAAGCGAGAGACCATTGGCGTTCGCCCATCCACATTTTGCCGCCACATTCTTTGATGACCCCCATGATACGCGGGTGTGGGATCGCGGAGCGGACATTATTTGAGGCGTTGTAAATTTCCTAGTTTACATTCATCGGATGAGGGGTTGTTTACGACACTGAAAAGACGGGTATGCAAAAATACCTTGAGTTTCTTGACGTTCCGCATTTCGTTGTGCATCTGAATCTCGAGCGCGTAGATCTCCAGGAGCTGAGTTCCCCGTTGTGATTGGTCCTCACTATCCATCGCAGCTCTCGTCGTAGCATGCAGTTCGCGGATAATCTGAGCACTTTTGTGTCACGCGGAAGCGAATGACCTGAAAATGGAGGATATGCATACCTTCTGGAGTCGACCATACTCTTTTCTGTCCAACCATAGCTTGGCGAGCTTCAGATTCGTCTTCACAGACAGTCTCTACATGTGGTCGTGGTCAGCGTCTCGCCCCTCCCCTCGATGCATGTGCTGCACGCCCAACGATCCGCGTCAACAGCAGCCTAAAGCTCACCTCGTTCTTGGCCTCTTCCAAGGCCTCGTTCGTCACGGCATAAAATCGTTCAAGGACGTCTACCTCCACAACCCCTCCCTTACCACCGCCAACATAATCCAAAATCCCATTGATCGTCTTCTCAGAGTAGTTCCGAGTGACGGCAGATTTAGTGTACATGAGAAGCTGGGTGTAGGTTGCCAGCGCATTGGCAGGACGGTGGAGGGTCAGGAAGAGTAGTTTCGTGGACTGCTTCAGGGCCTTAAAGCCCCTTGACGTTACGAGTCAATTTCGGCGCGAACAGGAGGGATGAATACAAGAGCGGGGCTCACCAGTCGCCTTTCTCTGTTTCTTGATCGACGATAGCTTTGAACTCCTTCAGCGCCTGCTCAGGGTCGTCCTCTTTCTTGGCTATTTTTCCGATAGGTCTCGGCTGAGCAAAGGAAGGATGAGAATAGGGAACGAGGAATCAAACGCACATTTCGCGGTATAGTACATGTTCTCGACATCTGCGCTCCCCGACTCGCTAGCTTCGTCGTTATCGGAATAGTCGAAGCCATAGTCCTGTCATTCAAGTTGATAGAAGCATTAGTGCGGGTTGCGCTCGCTCACAGTGGTCATGGGATCACGACGGGTTCGTGAACGAAAGGAAATACAGTACCTCGTCTTCGCTGCCCTGCATATATTCGGCGTCATCATCGTCCATCGTAGTCGTGACTCAGGGGGGGTCAAACGATGAGTGGCACGAAGAACAAATTAGCTGGTGTATGGATTAGGATACGCCACAAGCCTTTTGGCTAAGGTAGTCGATCTCAGACAGGATGCTTTGCAACTTCGATAAGACGCGTATTACAACAGAGTATACTACCGGGTCATGCACATGGAGGGTATGTCGTGTGAGATGCAACGAATCAGGAATGCGGATGCAGAAACGTGTGGCCATAGATAGAGTCGTACTGATCTTCAAGATCAAGATGCGAATCAACTTAACAAACGAAACATTTGGTACCAGCCTAGTCTGTTGGACTATCACCAATCAGGCCAAAGATCAGCTAGGCTGTTCGGGTCTTCTTCAGGAGTGTCCTTCTGTTTCATCCAGCGGTCTGGGACCTGTCACCAGATAGCATTTACATGGCATCCAACAACCAACCCAGGAAACTCACCAATGGGAAGTACCTTTCCATTGCACTGATAAAACGTTGTCTGTATTGTTTCGGTCCAACAATGGTGGGCTCGCCCTTGCTACTTCCACCAAGGAACGCAGACTCTTTCACCCAACTCTCGAGCTTCTTGTCCCAGGTGTAGGTACGGATATAGTCTAATGAAACATCCTCCCATGAGCACGCCTTCAATGATAAAAGCGAGGAGAAAGTTCAGCCGGGAGGACTAAACCTACCGACGATCCCAACCACAAGCTCATGTGTCTCGTTATCAACACCAACAACTAGGGAGTAGTCCATGACGTTAATGTCCGATAGGAACTTGCTGTCGTTGTACAACGCGCCACGCAAAATCCTTTTGGAGTGTTCTTTGAGATAAAAAGGCGAGAGGTGGGCAGCTTTGCAAAGGGTCAGGGAGACTCGCTGAAGAGACAACCTATCACTCACTTTCGACAAGATTCTCATCTAACAAAACCTCGTTCTCCCTTCCCGTGGATTGTACGTGCCGATTCCTAGTGGAGCCTTTGAGATCATAGATCTATTAGAGGAGGATGATCAACCCTGAAAGTCCCTCGAGACACACTTCCGTATACCTTGGCGAATCGACGGTTGTAAAACAGGTTCTCCATGACAAGCAAGTTCATGTGAGTCATCTTAGCCTTTCCCGTCCCCTTGTCTTTGGACTTCTTGAACGTCAACTTATAACAGCCAAAGACTTTAGCCAGCAACGTTGGACGCTAATCATAAGATTAAACAACCCATTTCTTGTAAACAGGCAAGTAGACCACATACACTTCCGCTGACAGCAGATGCCATATAATCAAAATACGCAGGAGCAAAAGTTTCCATCGTTTGCAACTCCGCGCGCGAGAGCTCTTTCGCAATGAAACGATCATCTGGCAGTCAAGGTTAGTCCAACAGCCTGAGCACACAAAGTGAATCGGCCCGAACCTCGAGTCTTCAAGAATGCGGACCCGGATTTTCCCCCGTTGGCGTCCCACTTGACGCACCGCGACAAGGACTCTACGATACTCTTTTCGCAATCATACGTTCTCCGCAATGCGTCAAACTGCTCAGGGTATAGAATAGTACAGCTGATCGTCAGCCCACCACTCTCAAATGCTGCCCAAGACGCGTACAGTCAGTTCAGCATCGCAACGAAGTAATAACACTCACAAATGACCCAAGACATCTTCGTAGAAGGAGACTTGAGCTCGTCCGTGAGATTGACAAAGTCCGAGGTATCCACGTTGACGACTCCCCACGTTGACGAGCATTCAGACACGGATTGATCGTCCGGCATAAATGCTTCGCCACCTTCAGTAACCTTTGGTTCACGGGATGTTCGCTTTTCAACACGAGACTTCGTGAGCATATCGCGATACTGTGACGAACTTTAAATTCCCGCAGTCAGCGCATTGGCGTCAAGGGAAAGATACGAGAAACCTACTTGAGCGCAAGGGCAATGATCGACGTAGGTTCGTCAGTCCTAACGATCATCGACGAATCTCGGAAAATGTGCTCTGGATCGTGCAATGGATCTTCGTTATCAAGCTCTACGCGCTTCGAGGCGAGTTGGGGGGGCCACAGTCCGGAGAATGCCTGTCTGAAGATTGAGTTGCGTCCTGGGAGTTCTTCGAGCGAAAGTGTCGGTGGAGTCGGCGGTGGGTTTGGGTCCGGAGGTGAGCTTAAGAATGGGGATGGCGGGAAAGACCGCTCTGCAGCAGGAGGAGACAACGGCGGGGTAGACGTAGGAGGAGGAGCCGGTGGTTCCATTTCCTGGACGGGGAGGGGATCTGCAGATGTGACTGGATCCTTCTGAACTGTGACGATAGGTAGGGTCGTAGACTGTTCAGGAGAAGATTCGGTCGCTTTACTAGAGGGCTTGCGTCCTTCATCCTCATCACCACCTTCATCGTCAGCCTCACTCGAACTGTCAGAGATGTCGGATTCATCTTTAATCGCGTCTTTGATGCTTGCCAGCACTTCAACCGTCGCACGAGAAGATGCAACTGGGCGTACTTTGCGTCCACGGATGACAGCATACCGTCGATTAGCCCTCTCATTCTCCCTATTGATACGTTCAAAGTGTCTCGCGATGTTCGAAACCTTCGTCCCGGCTCCCTGGGGAGGTCGCCTGAACGTTGGCTTGGACGCGCCGCCCGGCGTAGACCATTGTTGGGAAACATCCCTGCCCAGCCCTCTGGAGGATGTTTTCCTCCTCACTGCCCGTCCTTGGGGTGAAGGCAGTGATTTCCTATTGGGTGGTGGAGACGGGGGTTCAACAACCACTCTCGACCCTCTCTTATCTGGGGATGTCCTCCTGGAGGGAGCTAGAGAGTCAATAGACGATCCTCCTGGTATTCTCTGTCCTTGTGCTCCAAGTGACCTCCTGAACCTTGGTGCTGCATTCGCTGCATATCCAGATTCGAAATCAGACGTAGAAGGCTTCTTAGCAACTTCGTGTCTGTGCCTCCCACGAATGGCACTGCGGGGTAAAACAGGCCTTGTCGTGTTTGCATTCGACAACGTTGTAGTGAGATCTTCCTGCTCACTCTCGGAAACAAGAGGAGGGGCAAGTGCGGTCTTGGCAAGTTCTTCAACACCGGTAGCGGGGATAAAGTCTTGGTAGCGGGCGACAAGTTCTGCGACACTGGGGTGTTGCGATGTGCGGCGAGGGAGGCGAGAGACACGTGGAGGGGGACGGTCCACTTCGGGTTCGCTTTGTTCAGTCTGCTTTGCCTGTAACTTGATTAATTGCTGGTCGCGGAGATGATGGGACTTCTAGGCGCACCTGCTTACCACGGCGAGCCTGGGATAACACCGGTTCCTCTTTGGAGGCTCCGATAGTCGAGTCACTATCCGGATCTGACCTTTTTGCTGGAGACGTAAGATCCACGGGTGGTACACTAGGTGCTTCCTCGTCGCTTCTCAACGGAGCTACTTTCTCCACAGGTTTTACCAAATGCCTTTCCAGCTCTGCTTCCGATGCTTCCGATGCGCTCGAGACCAACGAATCACTCGTGATCCGTCTCCTACTCGGGCCCCCTTCCTCTGCTTCCGAGACACTGGCGGAAGGCATCTGCAACTCGCCAAATGGACTCGGAATGTCGTACCGTTTCGGCCACATCGCTCGCACAGAGTTGAACGCAGACACTCGGCGTCCACTCTTTTCAACGTTCCGTGGCTTCGGAAGCTTGTCAAAGTCGACCTGCCAGGCGACGATGCGGTCTTGTCTAAACGAACGGACCTGATTGAGAGCAAGCGTGTCCATGGGTGAGGACTCTTGATAGACCTTGTTGATAAGCTGACTGATCTCCTGTCGCTCCGCCTCCGCACGTGAGATGAGGTTGTTGATGTCTGCCGTGAGCTTCGCGTCGTGTTCTTCTTCGCCAGTAGCAGCATCGATGCTAATGAGTTTGAGGTCGTCAACGAGTGCGGTATACCATACTGTGTTCCGCCTATGTAACCTCTCAAAGTCAGCGTTCTTCAACTCAAGCTGGATTTCGGGGCGTATACGAATGCGCATCGCAGGGTAAATGATCTCGTGCAGCGTCACGGGATCCGCTTGAAATCGTACAGTCATCCCCCTTGTAGCGAAATATCTGATGTGGTGCTGGTAAATATTGTGTTGACACCCAGCACCTTGTACGAGCTGGACGTCCGCGGGATAAAAGTGAAGTTCGAGGAACTTGGCAAACGAATATCGCTGCATCTCCTCAGATATGGGTATGAATGGTGTTGCCGACCCGCAGACCCGACATGCACTCCAAGTAGTGATCATATCCGGGGCAGGGTGAATATTCCTCGTTTTAATTTGTCCATCCCATTGCTCGACAGCTACAGCCAACCTCGTGGAATTGTGCACGAACACTTGACAGTGGCGTGCGAGAGGTTGGTTACACCCCTTTCCTGCACACACCGCTTTGGGATCAAGGAACTGCACCAGTGTATCGTTCACGGCTTTTTCGATGAACTGGCCGAGTGTGCAATCGTTTTCGCCATAAAATGTGATATAGTGCAAGCCGGGGGCGAAGCAAGCACGTCGGATTCCAAATTCTTCGATAGGGACTGTGTATCGCCATAGAACAATGCATTGGTATTTCTCGACGACGAAATCGTCTGAATTCTTGCGCAAATACCATTCCCAAATTCGGCGGTGCTCTTCATAACGATATTTGACGAGGCTGAGCTGAGATTCCAAAGCAATGTCTGCCGTAGTTTTCAGAGGTACAGGTTCATCCGGAAGACCTGTAATATTGATGGGATGAGGGGAAGCAACGAAGGGGGACCCAGGCAAAATAACGCCGGAAGTATTTGGTTGAGGGTCGAAGTAACCTTTCGGATCTTCGACCTGAAGGTGTTTATGAACTCCAGGCGAAGGCGTACGAGGGGGGAGGACAAGGGCTTCGATCTGTGCCTTGACGTCTTCTGTGTCCTGAGTACTGTTGCTCGATTGGATATCTACTGATTTTCTCTCAGGCGTTGGTGTGCCAGACGCTGCTTTGTCGGTGGCCTTGGACTTGTCAGTATCACCCCTTTCTTCCCGTCGCACGAGGTCGTCCTCCCACGCGCGCTGGACTCGCGTAAGCTCCTCGTCCAGCTCCTTCATGCGGAGTACAGGCTGAGGAGGTGGAAATCGTAGTGTGGCGGAAACAGAAATGAAGGTCTTGTAATAAGGCTCGATGGACTGTTGGATACGTTTCGAGAGCCTGAGTTGCTCAGCGTCCACATCGGGGAGATCTTCCTCTGCCGTGTCCTCAATCCCCAACACATCCGCATTCGCCTTCTCCTTATCCGTGGGGATTGCCAACTGAACCAATGACACCGACGCTGATACCAACGCCCCAGTCCCGATCCCGTTTCCAATCCCATTGGCACCGTCGACGAGCTGTCCCTGTTTCGTCATGACCACGGGTACGGCTTCCAGGGGTAACGAAGGCAGTGTGATAACCGAGTCTTTCCAAAGATGCGTCTCCAGTTTCAAGTTCCTGACGATGAAGGTCAAAAACCTCGTGACTTTCTTCACCCTCCTCAGCGTCTCAAAATCCCCGCCCCTCAGGATGATTGTACAACCCATATTACGATTGCAGCCCTCGAAACGCATGTAGGTTTTGCGTCGTCCTGGGATGAGAGGGTGGTCGAATGTTTGAACGCGGAAGCGCCCACAATGACCCAAACGCGGCTCAAGAGCAAGTTTATCCATGGAAGAGAACACGTCTCCTTGTGTCATACGGGCTACAAATGAGACGGCAGAAGGTTTCACAGCGCGAGCAACGGCGATATTGTGCTGAGCAAGCGCCTCCAACGCAATCCTTGACACACTCTTCTCGACCATAACGACGTGAGGTCTTAGCGCTGCGATTCTGCTAACTAGGTTGCCAAGATATTCTTTTTCTTGGCGAAGAATTTGGCCGAAGTGGACATATTGACCCTCGACGCGATGAAACTCGAGGGGGAAAGTGACAAGCATGACGCGCGGGTTACGTTGTGACCTCAACATCTGTTTGTGCGCCACGTTCTTTGTGATGACAGCACCGTCGACGTATTCCGAATCCGAGGGTGCCCCGCCTGGGATCTTCTTAATTTTAACATACCGGCGGACATCCATATCCTCGCCTTGGTGGTAGGGGACAGCGGTGAAAGTAAGTTCGCGGGCAATGCGAAGAGATATTTTAAGTAAGGTCTCCTCCCATTCTTTGATATTGGGAATGTTTTCAGTAGTGAGCATTTGGCGCAACATGATGCGGAGGTGGAACATGGAAATAAGGTTGAGTTCCTGAGCATATCTGAGAGTCCAGGGGGTCTTAGTGGAGAGCTCAAGCATGTTAAAGAGTCTACTCACGCAGTGGAATCGCGTCTCGTTCGCCACCCCTCGACAGTTGGAAAGTTGTCAAGGCGACTTTGTACCCTGCTCCTAATGAAAGGGGTCGCGCCATCGAAATCCCCGAAACTATTAAATCTGGACCTGATCGCCCCATATGTTACCGGACTATCTGGGCCGGGAAATTGGTCCGGGGAGCTCAAAGGAAACTGAATCGTGCTCATCGCAGACTTATCGACATTTACTGGAACGGTGACCGGGAAGTCGACAGGCGTCTTGGCACGAGAGGCCGTGGCAGGCGGTGTGTAGGCTTGGTTCTGTTGCTGACCAAGTGTTGTGGGGTCCTTCTCATCCTCTGTGAGGTTTCTGCGGAAGGGTGCGGTGGAGTCGCGAACAGGCTCCCATTCAAGGGGGGAGTTGGATGCGGTGGAGTCGAAGGAAGAAGCGAAGCGTTTTGTTTCCGCGATAGAATATAGATTGAAGGGTTCATCTGTACGCCCAAATAGCTGCGACGCTGCGAAAGGAGATTGAGGGTGATGGCCTAACCCGAGGGTAAAGGTATCTGAGCCGAGCTGGTGAGAGGGAAAAGGCGATGCGATTGACGAGACGACAGAACGATGGTCGTCGTCGTCATCTTCGTCTACCTTGGCGAGTTTCTCGAGACAGAGGTTGCACACTCGCACCATGCCATCGTGACCGAAGCGGGAACCTTTGATGATGTTGGAGGCACAGCGGGAACAGAATATTTGACCTGGAAAAACTCAGAAAAATAGCAACAGTATGAGCGATTTTTAAGACTTGCCACATATCCGACAATGGTGCTTTCTTCGCCATGTTGTGAAGACACTCTTGCAATCATAACATTCCTTTGCGTTCTCGTCGTCCATCCAATAATCGCGGGACAAGCCTTTGAATGTAATCAGCGAGAATCAATGGGTGATGTTGATTTTTGACATGCCTTCCCCGCGTATTCTGCGAATCACCTTTGAGACAGAAGCGGACCGATTGTGAGAAACAGAAGTGCGTATGCTGCGAGCGTCATCCTGGATCGGGAACCCAGGGATGGACGTTCCAACTGCGCCGCCATCCGGAACCTCGTAAAATGGGGGAACATGGGCGCTGTGAGAGGGTGAACGGTCGGGTTCGTGGCCGAACGAGGGTGCCTCGAAGACGACAGGAGTGAGAGAAACGAGAGGAGGGGCGGGGACGGCGGACACGAGTTTGAGCGAGACTGGACGCTGTTCGGAAGAGGGCCTATAAGAGAAGGAGGAAAGGTTATTGTGTACGAGAGTTGCGGAGGGACGTCGCTGGTCAAAGTTGTTCAGGGCGGCCTGGGGACCGGGAGGAGAAGGTGCGATTGATGCGGCAGCGAGAGGCGTTGCAAAGCTGCTCTTCATGCGGGAGAAAAGGGACGTGACGAGAGCAAACGAGGACTGGTCATTCTCGTCCTCCTCCGAGAACGGGTTGAACGACGTCAAGCTGGTCACATCGTCGCCCACTTTGGTCCTACCCGGAGCGACGCTGTGAGTGCTCTGCACAGGCGAGTAAAGCAGCGGCGACTCCATCGTCGTCGCGAACGACAGTGGAGGACGAGTCTTTCGGTTCACGACCGGAGTGCCTCGTTATGGGTAATGATGGCAGACTAATCTAGCGTCTACACTTTCCGTACCCTACTCATATTTGTCTTGTTAGACAACCCCTGTGCCTGATGCTTAATTTCGGAATTAAACTGCTCTTTCATCGTCTTCTTGTCTGTGCGCCGTGCCTGTCGCTCTGCCTTTACAGCTCGTTTGCGCACCTTTTTGTCTTCTTTCGACTCATCTCGAGGGCGACTGACGGTCTGTTTGACAACTTTGAAGCAGCGGAAATGAGCATCGCTCTACTGCAACTCATTGACTTGCATACCGAGTCGTCGAGCCTCTTCGTCTTCCAGCATCTGACCCCCGTCGGTTGAGACACTAGGCAACCCGGTGCGTGAATCAAGCTTGATCTTCGGTACAGGCTTCGACGACCGCGCTCGAATAATGCGTGGATGATTCTCTAGATTCGAGTACGTCGCTGGGATCCGTCAGTATTTCGTACCCTACCCTACCACACGGTCCACTTACTCAAAATGGTTTCGCAGTCCCACCGGTCCTCTTTCTCATCCGCGTCGTAGGTTCTAAACAATTCGTCGTCGTCTAACTCCCTTTCATCGTCTTCCCCCATGGCAACTACCCTGACCCTTTCATCTTGTCCCAACGCACGTCTGAGCGTCTCTAACTTGTCTGCACCGGACTCCCCAGCAAGAACAGGCTTCAATTTTCGTCCAAGTAACTCGTACCTGTCCATAAATTTGTCCAGCATCTCAGCATAGTCTTCCCGAGATGTTATTAGATCCGGGGCAGAGGAAGAAGATAACAAAGAGCTGGTCGACGCTGTTTCCAGTTCATCGTTGTCCAATGCGTCCTCATCCGAGCCGTACTCCTTCACCATCAACTAGAGGTGACAAGATCATTCGAATAATATCAGTGCGGCTCGCGAGGATACAACGTACTTGGTCGAAGCGTTCATCAAGTGTGAGTAGAGCCTCCGTGCGGTACATCGAGGAACTACTCATGCTGTACCCCGATGCATCGGACGTGCCCTTTCGTCTACGTTTGCCACCAGTCACTGGGAGCTTCGGCAGGTTGCCAACCGTATCGCCGTCTTCAGAGTAAACATCCTTGTCAGAATCGGACGGTGGTGGCGCATTCTTTTTCTCCTCTTTGAATTTTGCAAATCTCGCCTCCCAACTCTCATCCTCGCCTCCTTCTCCTTGGTTACTCTCTGCCTCAGGGGGGCCGTATTCGTGGAACTTATAATCGGCCTCTTCTTCCCCATCCCGTTCACCACCACAGACCAGTTCTGTAAAGAAACCGTCCTCTACTTCATCGTCTACGAATGCGTCGTCTTCAAGGGCGTCTAGTGCTTGCCTAAGGTGAGGGTCCATGTCCGGCTGAAACCCGGCGATCGAGGATGGCACAGATTGCTGTGTCTCAAAGTTTCTGGGCATCTCCGTCTTCGAGGGCAGTGCCTCTGCGGGTAGGTCTGGTAACGACAAAGGGACGTCCGACCTTGACCTTGACTTTCCCTTTGACTTGAATTTGTTCTGAGACTGCGGCGCATCAACAAGGATGTTCTCTACACCTTCTTCCTCTGCTCCCACCGCACGGAGGTGTTGCATGTAGTCGTACTCTGTGTCGTCGAAGTAGACGCCATAGAGGGCTGCCTCTCCGACATTGGCGCGGACATCATGTTCGATCACCTCTGGAGCGAGGATAGCCTCTAGATCAGCACGGGTTTTTCCCTGTGTGGTCTCGTGTCGGGAATACAAAGAGAAGGAGAAAGAGAGACATACCTTTTTGTCGTTCCCCCTCACGAAGGCTTTTAGCACGTGCTGTGAGGCATCTGGGTCATGAATAAGAGGGTCTCTTTGTGATCTGTGGACGAGCTGGAAATGCTTTGCCCCCGGCTGCCTGAATATTGATTTTTGTGGCATCGTAGTCGCGGTCGGAGATGCCAATCAGATCTTACGACTTGGAAATGAGCACAGCCATTTTGATTATGTAATGGTTCGTCGGTCGGCGCTGGCTTGTGAGTGAATGAATCCCACCAAAAGCTGGCTGCTCGCTGTCGGTGTCGAGCACGACGCATCGACCGAGTCTACTCTTCGTTCCTTACCTTGACTTCCAACAGCCAACTCCACAAACCAATCGCGCGACCCCTTGAATTCGCCGTGCAACGCCCAGGATGCAACGCGAGCACACCCGTCGTGGATTCTCCATATAAGCATCCTTTTTTTCTCTTCCGTGCCAGCCCAGACTGACGCTCCTGCGCGTGTCTACTAGCCACCAAAAAGTCGTCTTGGAAATTGACTTCTCGGGTTCGCTTTGGGTGCGTCGCCTTACCTTTACATCCCTCAACGAGCATCACTCACCGCAGCAACGACCTCTGCTCACCTCCAGGGATACACTGAAGTTACCGTTGTACCAAACAATGCAAATCTACGCACCATTCATCTCCATTCTAGACAGTGCAGTATGTACTTCTGCACTTCCCGTCGCTCCCTCCGTTTGACTCCTGGACTTCCCAGCGATCCACTCAGTCACAGTTGCATCCCATCAAGCCGAATTTGTTCACCATGATCCGCTCGCACACATCAATATCTCCACACCCCAGGATTGCCACACATACCCAGAACTCAAGAGAAAGCTTTATTCTGCGCTCACAGAGGGAGATGAGGGAGAGTTATCAATCGCCATCCCAAAAGAGGTTTCCTTGAGACAATCTGGCCATGTTGGACATTCAATGGTAAATGGGGTGTCCAGCGAAGGTGAACACCCCCGTCGTCTTTTGTTTTTTTGGCGTAATTGCTCAATTAACGGTAACACAAACAGTTGCGACTCCCGAGCCACAAATACCTGGTCCTTCACAGACTCCAGCTCCGGGACCAGAGTTCATGCCCATCGTCGTTCGCATCGAGTATAGCCTCCGAAATCCTGTAGATGGTATACAGTTTGTGTTACCCACCGACGCGTTTCCATATGTAAGTGTATCCAACGGGCGCATATACTTCATCGAATCCTCATCTATCACAGCGTGTTCCTCATGCATACACCATCCCTTCCTCTCCGGATGCTGCGAGATGTTGGGTCCCTTGCGTTGATAATCTTTGGGAAAAGTGTACTTGGGAATTCGAGTTTGTTGTTCCGAGGTACCTGGAGGAGCCCGACTTGACGCAGCGGGACGAAGACGGCGAGTTTAGCGAGCAGCAGGGCGCCATACCTACTGTGGTTGTCTGCAGTGGAGACCTCGTGGAACAGGCATGTCTCCATTCCGTACCATTCCGCACTACGCTCACCATGTCATGGCAGGTTGCTCATCCAAATAACTCTAATAAGACCATCTTCCTTTTTTCACAAACGGTCTTGACATCGGTACAACACGTCGCCTTTGCTGCAGGGCCTTTCCACGTCTATTCCATCGCTGCAGACTCGTCAGAAGAGGCATCAGGTGTCACGCAGCCCCTCATGCATGCGTTCTGTTTACCCGGTCAAGAATCTATGTTGCACACTTCGACGTCATTCTTGCGTTCGGCGATGAACTTCTACAGCACGGACTTTGGCTCGTACCCATTTGGTTCATTCAAGGTAGTCGCTGTCGACGAAATGCCGGTTCAACGATTTGATAGTGCGACCCTTTCGTTGGTCACCGTCGATCTTCTGCATGGTGAAGATGCCATCGAGCAGGTAATTGAGACTAGACAGGCGCTCAGTCACAGTCTTGCATGCCAATGGATGGGTATCAACATTCAACCCAAGGCATGGTCCGATATCTGGCTCGTCAATGGACTTTCTCTCTGCATCACAGGTCTCTTCATCCGCAAATTACTTGGTAATAACGAGTACCGCTACCGGTTGAAGCGAGACATGCAACGCGTCGTTGAATGGGATAATGGTTCGATGCCGCCGATTTGTCAGCCCCAACATCTCGATCCTCCCGACGCCACTACGCTTCCGTTTGTCAACCTGAAGGCACCGCTTGTGCTTCACATTCTCGACCGCCGACTTGGGAAGTCCGGCACATCGCTTGGCCTATCTCGTGTTCTTCCGAAGATTTTTCTGTCTGCGATCAGTGGGGAGCTTCTGAATAATTGCCTCTCGACCCATTCCTTTCTTCGTACTTGTAGGAAGGTGAGCGGTATCGATCTGCGCTCGTTTGCCGAGCAGTGGATATACGGAAGTGGATGTCCTGCATTCGGATTCTCTGCGTCATTTAACCGGAAAAAGATGGCCGTGGAGATTACTATGCGACAGGAGGCTCCCGCCTACAGAGCTCTCGAACATAATGAAGTGTCAAAATTGCTTTTTAAGCCTGTTTCGTTCTTTGAGGTACGTCTTTACCACGCTGTGTAGGTACCTAAGCACCTGCCTCTTACTATCGTTAACAGGGCCAAATGACTGTTCGCATACATGAAGCTGATGGGACGCCCTACGAACATGTGCTTGACATTAGGTCTCCGTTCAAGCGCTACGAGGTGCCCTTCAACACAAAATACAAGCGTATTCGTCGAAATACCAAGCGTTACCTTGCCCGCCAAGCAGCCGCACAAGCAGCAGCAGAAGGGGACGCTGAAGCTGCTGAGGCTATGGGCCTCATTGACATGGGATTCGGACTAGAGATCTGGGAGAAAGAGAAGGAACGTGAGATCTGGAAAGTAGCTGATTGGACGGAAGAGGACGAACAGGTTATGTCCGGTGCCACGTACGAATGGATCCGAATGGACGCCGATTTTGAATGGATTGCTGCTATTGCATTCGAACAACCAGATTTCATGTGGGTCTCTCAGCTGCAACGTGATAGAGATGTCGTCGCTCAGCTTGAGGTGAGCTTATTCTGTGTACTCCCGCGTCGCGACTGTCTGACTCGACTATAGGCTATCCACGCCCTTGCCAAACAACCAACCGCTATCGTTTCTAGCACGTTTACGAAAACGGTACTCGTCTCTAATTATTATTATCGGATACGATGTGAAGCCGCGACTGCGCTCGTCAACGTAAGTCGAGAAGACCGCCCTTCCTTTTAGATTGTCGATGACATCGTGGGTAGTGTGCCATCCGACGACTTGAATTTTTAGGTCTCTTCCACCTCTTCAAGCTTTTCTTACGATACTGTTATGAACCTGAAGAGGCGAATCAAGACCTCTTCATACATAATTATGTCCCGAAACCGAACGACTTTTCTGACCTTGCGGAGTACTTTGTTCGCAAGGTGCGTTAATACATGTTTTGTCTACTCCAGGCAAGGCTTATCGATGATGTAGGCGCTTGTTCATGCCATCTCTCAAGTACGTTTTGAGAACGGCAAGACTCCCGCGGTAGTTCGACAGTTCCTTGTGGATCAGCTGCGATACAATGATAACACGGCGAATCCAGTAGGTGCCACCAAACTCAAGACAAAGCACAAGCTCACAGGGCGTCACAGTACTCTGATGCTTTCTATATTTGCACTCTCATTTCTATGGCGGCGTGCGCCACGGTATCAACTGCTCCGCCAGAGCGTGGTGAACTGCTGAAGGAAGAAGTACGGTTCGAACATAATGCCGAGGATGCCAACCTGCTGAAGCAAGCGGTTGATGAGATCAGCAGGTATCGGAGCATGGATAGGTTAATTCCCTCACCCCACAATGTCGTCACAGTTGCAGTATTGGAGGTCAGTGTTCCCACCCTGCATGCAGTGCGACTTATTTACAAATTGTATTCAGTTTTACCTTCTCTTGACGGCTGCTAATCTACTTCCGAATGACCTGAGAGTTTTCTTTCCACTTACTCGGTGTGTGACTTCCATGATTGTAGCCCTATCTTGCTTTGCTAAGCGAGATCAGTGAGGGAAACTACACTCAGGTCCGGATCGCTGCCTTTGATGGGCTCTTCATGTCCAAATGGTACACACCAGCCATTATGCGGTATGTTCTGGCGGTGATGGCAAATGATCCTTCGCGAGTTGTCCGGCGCCACGTGGCCCGATGCGCATGTCAGAGCCTGGCACTCCTGGTCTCGATGGGCGAGATGAAGAATGCACTGAAAGATTCAGAGTCCTTACTGATTGAAGAGGATGGGTCTATACCTCCGCAAGCTAAAGAGGTCAAGAAGAGTGACGTGGACCTCATGATCAAGGTCCTCCGCAAGGACCGCGAAATTGGAAAGAATGAAGTATTGCGCGAATTCTTGATGCCGATCGTACTGTACGTGATTTCGATGCCACCAGTTCCTGTGACACGCCGACTGAAGCGACAACACCTCCAGTGCCCCCGACGTTGACCAAGAAGTCCGATGGGGCATCATCAAGCTAGCGGACATCGTTCTCAGAGGCATTGAAGAAACCCCGCCCAAGGTCACCATTCACCTTCCTCCAACGCCTGTGGCAGAACAAGCACCTCAGCTTCCCCCAGTCAAGGTACCGGCCAAAGCGCAGCGACCGACCAAGACTGGTGGTCCACCTCAGCGTCCTCATGCTGTACCGGCGGTTCCTGTTCCTCCCAAGCTCAAGATCATACCCAGTGCAGCTCGCACTTCGACGCCATCCGCTACCACTCCCACTGCCGCCGCCCGTCCCGGAGCAATGCCGCCCCCTCCCGTGCCTACGAAGGCCAAGCCAAAGCCAAAGCCAAAGCCTACGGGTGTCGTTAAGCCGCTTCACATTCCCAAAGCGCAAACAGGTGGAATGAGCGTGAATGACTTGCGTGCTTGTCGCAACGCACTCAAGAAACTGAAGTTGCAAAGGAATGCCACGCTTTTCATGCAGCCTGTCGATCCTGTGCGGGACCATGCACCTAAGTTTGTGTCTCCTCATTTTCATTGTTGATCTACGTAATAATGGGCTACCGTTAGCTATTATGAGATGATCAAAAACCCGATGGACCTGAGTACCATGGGCGCCAAGGTGGAGGAAGGCCATTACAAGGATCGTTTTGCATTCGAGTCTGACTTTCGCGTCATGATCGCAAACGCAAAGCAATACAACGTTGCTGGTAGTTACGCACATACCGAGGCCATATTCTTGGAGACCTTCTTTGAGAAACGTGAGTGGTCAACTCCCAGGTGATGTTTGTCGCTAAGCAACATGGGGTATCAGTGTGGAATCGTATCAACAAGACTCTTGAAGCTGCCAGTAAAGCTGCAGAACCTCCCCGTAATGAGTTACCGTCCATTGTGGTCAAGCAGTTGCCTCGAAAACCTGGCCCACAACGTACGCGGGTTTCAACCCCGCCGTCAGCGCCTCCCCCCGTTACTGCCGAACAGCCTGCTCCTCGACCGATTATCAAGCTTAAAGTGAGCGGTGCCCAAGTCAAGCCCACGGAGAAAGCTAACGAGAAGCCGGTTGAAAAGCAAGTCGAGAAATCAGCAGAGGTATCTAAAGCACCTAAATTCAAGGCTCGCAAACCAAAGATTCCAGACGAGGCGCCGCCACCGTATGTCGACGATGGATCTCACGACCTGCTTCAAGAGGTTATTGCGATCGAACGGGAAAAGGATGAAGAGAAACGTCACCGCAAGATGGCAGAATCGAGTAGGGAATCACCTCCGGCCAAGGCGTCGGGGAGTGGACCCCCCGGAAAGCGTCGAAAACCAAACGTCGAAAATGAGGACGAGGTCTTGACGTTCGCTACGCCTATATCCAGAAAAGATAAGCCAAGTATGCCCTCCAGCAGCATGAGTACGCCAGTCCCCGAGCGACCTCCTGCACCTACGCCGAAGACTGCTCCTGCACCACCTCCCAAGCCCAAGAAGAAGGGATTCGATCCTGCCCCTACTCCTGCACCAGCCTCAGAGGCACCGCGCATCTCCATCAAAGGGAAAGAGCGAGAGGTTGCTAGCGCTCAGCCTACGCCCTCAAAGTCCCGGGCTACCCCCGCTACCACTCTACTAAACGAGAAGAAATGTAGGGATGTGCTGAGGGTGATCTCGAAACTTCCCGAGTACCCCATCTTTGCCCAACCAGTAGATCCAGTAAGGGATGGCTGCCCTACGTGAGTTTGATCCACGAGCAGAGACGCTAAGGGGTATTGATCCATGTCTAGCTACTACGATGAGATCAGCCACCCGATGGACTTTGGCACTATGGGTCAAAAGTTGACGGAAGGCAAATATTCCACGATGGAGGAATTCTCCAAGGATGCCGACCTCGTCTTTAGCAATTGTCGTAAATTCAATCCTCCTACGACTTACCCCGTGAATTGTGCAGATTCTGTGGAAAAAGTATTTAAGAAGGAATGGGCCAAGGTATCTGAGAAGAAACTTTCTTGGGCAGAGAAACGAAGTTTGCAAGGTCTAATGACGACGTTGGCAAAGGAAGACATGTAAGTGTCCCCATGGTAGCTTGATTTGGGATGACTGGATTGATTACCCTTTTTTTTCCTAGTTCCTTCGTCTTCCGAGAGCCCGTGGACCCTGTGCTCTTGGGTATCCCAACGTACTTCCAAGTAATTCCTAAGAAGGATGCAAGGGACCTTAGAACGATTCGCACGAAGTTGGATAACGACAAGTATGATTCAATAGAGGCCTTCGAGGCTGACATGGACCTCATGGTCCGGAACGCGATCACGTTTAACGGTGCCGACTCCGAGGTCGGCAGGGTCTCGTATGTGGTCAAGGATAGGATCAGGGAGATGTTGAGCAACATCAAGAGCGGGGGAGGGACGAAGAAACGCAAGGAGGGAGACCCCAAACCCGCGCCGCAGCCCACCAAGAAGGCGAAACTTGGCTGAGGAACGACTACATTATGACAGGGATAATTCAGTTGTATTTGATACATTTGCTCTGCTGCTTTGCTGTGTTATTTGCTCTGCATGTTGGAGAACATGGCCGATTTTACGGTTGATCAGCGCGACCTAATTAACGACTTGAGAGGCTTTAGCGAATCATGAACTCGTTCATGTCACGTTTGTCGCCGTCTACCACTTGAGAGGTTGCATTTCATCTCCATGTCGCAACCAGAGGAGCGAAGAGACCATGAGACCAGCGAGGAGATCGATCCAATATGGACCTCGAGCCGAACGGCGCGTCAGATATACGCACTCGGAGAAGTAGAGCGTGTTCGCTGATCCGTCCCTTTCTCCCGCCTGGCAATCTCGCTAACCGAATAACGGTCCTCATCCCCTTCCAGGACATTGGACGCCTGCTTTCCCTGGCTGCATCGTCCGTCTCACTGCTCACGCTGCCTCAGACAGACGGACCCGACGATGGTCTCCCTCAAGGAGAGGAACGCTCCGAGCAGTTCGTGCTCGAAGTGAGCGAATATTTCGAGCGACTGGACGTGAGTTCCCCCCTCCATCCCTCCCCCTCGATTTTATTGCTCATCGTTGGACTAGTCTATACAGGTCGCCATCCGTTCGTCGCTCGCACACATACGACAGTCTCGCATCGCCCCCTCCGCGATCAATGCGCCACCCCCGGGGTTTGTTCCCCCATCACTGGGTGTGACCATTCCCACAGATGGTACAGGGGCAGGGACGGGGACAGGGGCAGGGGAAGTCAGTCTGGGGTTACAGGAAGAGAGGGTGGGCCGTGACGCATGGGTGGCTGTCCTGAATGCCCTCACGCGCCTCAAGGCCGCGCGGGAACAGGAGGATGGGAACACTGGATATGACTCACACAATGCCGTGGAGTAGATATGAATACACGGGAATAAAATGAGTGCAACGGAGTGCCGGCACGGTGGTAAATGCTAAAGAATGGATGGTACAACGAGAAAAAAAACTTTTGTGCATTTCTAACATGAGGGATGAACGGAGAAACGGAGGGAGTTATCGATCCAAAACCAATGCCACGTAGGTAGGTTCGTCGACAGTGCGGGTATAGAGTTTGAAGACAACTTCTCAGGATGGGCTTGGTCGGCCACGGATACCCTGGTATGAATTAAACTCTTCGGTCATATATTGGACATTTGCGCAGTCGCTTCTGTGAGTTCTTTCTCGGCGTCCAGCAGGAGCTCCTTGTCTTCGGAGAACTCTGGCCTCGACTTGATGGAATCCTGTGTTGTGCCGATGATCGATAGGAGGCATCGACGTCATGTAGAATGGAAGACGTACAATGAGCGACCTGAGCTCCTGGATCGCCTTTTCCAGGCGATCGCCAGTGTCCTTGATCATTCTCTGAGACTCTTCGAATATCCTTTTCTATAGAACCGACCATCCAATGGAAAATGGTGGAAAGAGCCACCGAAGACGAGAACAGACATTGCATTGAATTAGCGCACTCTCATTTCCGCGCTGTGCACACACGCACAACACGTAGCAGCAAGTGTGTGTGTGTGTGTGACAGGGGTTAGGACACGTACAGCATTTTTGATGTCCCACTCTTCGCCGTTCTGTGCGATGATTCGGTCGAGTTTGCGATGGTTGTCTTCTGCTTCCTTTTTGTATAGATTGTGTTCCTTGAGCAACCTGAAACATGGACATTCATTGTGACGTGACGACGGTCGGCGTCATGGCGAGATAAGCGGAAATATCTCGCGTACCGTCTGGCTGCGCCAACCTTGATTTTCAGCTGGCGCTGGACAGCCAGCTTCTCAGAATCCGCTCCCTTTGGTCCCGACATTGTGTTCAGTGGCGTCGACGTTGTGGTTTGAGAACAAAAGTCCGATTGCCGACGGTGGACGCGCAGATAAGCTGCAGCGTGCCTTTTTCCCCATCGATAAGCTTATTCACTCAAGATCATGACAAGGAAGCGATATGGTCGTTTCATAGGTTATAGGTGATAACAGCAGTGCTACATCATAGACGCAGTACAGCAGCTTGGTGCATGTCGAGAGCCAAGACAGATACACAATACCTACAAGGTAAATCTGGGACTGAAACGACTACAGGGTGTGCAATCAAAGAAGGGCGGATAACAATGATGCCAGACATGAGATGCCAGGGCGAGGCGCGTACTAGTAGCATGTGCAAGACGCGGAAAATGAGGGGCCGGGGTGGCCGGGGCATATCGAAGCATAATCCAGACAGCGATACTTCCAGTACCCGCAAGCGGGCAGGGGGTTCCACTCTGAACTCAGTACCAACGATTCGCTCGAGGCGCTCAAGCGCATCCAACGTGAAGTCGACTAGCGAGGTGACGAAGGGCGAGCGCAGCGGGAACGAGATCTTGCACCGAGAGAGTATATCGTGTCCTGGACAATCTTCCATCAGCAGCCCTCATAGACCCCATCCGGTGAGTCCCAACCGACAAATACACCAATGTCCGCAAGCCGCTCTCATACAATGAGCGCGGTGAAAGAGCACGACGGGGGGAGGGGGTGTTGATGCCTCGCCGACAGGTCTGGACGGTGCGAGATAGAGGGGTCGTAAAGCAAGCGGTGATCAGTCGCCTTCTTCGTGACATGAATGCGTATAAATCAGGGCGTAATAAACAATGCGTGGGTGCGGTCCTCGTCAAGTACGTGCTGACGACTAACTAAACCGGCCATGGTGGTACGAAGACAGGAGGGTGGAGATGATGCCAGTGTATCGGCTCGCACGAGGCACGTAACCCCAATTAAGAGGTCGTCCGCCTACGAGTGCGTGTGGACTGAGTTGGAGTGGGAGTGGAAGGCGACAGAGGACGGGTGAGAACAAGATGGACGCGCGGGCATTGCCAGGCGAGCATGCCACTCGTATGAGCGACATGACCAAACGCCTGTGTGCTGCGGTCTTGCGTCGGTGTCTTGTCACGTCTTCACTCAACCAGACCAGAAAGTCCGATCTTCATCGAGATCTCCGGCTCTAATGGGGGCTATCCGAACGACAGCTAGCCACAGGCTAACCATCGAGTAGAATTGCGGCCAAGAGCGGGGTGGCGCGGCCGAATGGTCTGCGAACCAAGGCTGCCGGTGAAGGAAGGAGAAGATGGTGGCCAGCAAATCTGAGGGACACGCGGGGGGTAAGATGTCGTAAACAATGCGGAATAAAAAAAAGTGCGATGCAAAGTGTCCA
>QFEL01000647.1:0-37331 GCA_003316195.1 Neoboletus brunneissimus | reverse complement strand
CAGCCGTCCGCAGCTGAAAGCAGACGAAGGTTGGTGTTGAAGCGTAGTCGCTGGTGAGATGCCATGGCAGAGCGCAAGGCAATCCCGTGGACGAAGCCAGTTGCTTCTGTACAAGCTGTGACCATCAGGTTGAGTGCCAGACAAAGTAGCTCCTTCTCCACGCCATTCCTGACAGAAACGACCACGACGCCAGAAGATATCGAATTTTTGGATACAAGTATCATGAAGCCCACGAAGATGCAGAGAGAACCGAATAGTGCAGCAACACCGACGCCCACGAGGCCGACCCTGCGAGAAAGATCGCTACGGTCATAGAATTCGGGACCTGTAGTTTGTTTTGGCTTGAAGTAGACCGACTCGAAGTCAGTGGTTGTACAGGTGTCTCTGCGGCGGTCGGGATGGGGGGCATACATGTTACTGCCAGTGAGCAGAGGGGAGTGGAAGTAAAACGGGCTTGCGCATCAATGCATACACGTTAACTGAGAAGGTCGTCCCTGGATTCCGATCATGGCCAGTGCCAGTACCGTACCCGCAGGTGACACTTGACAGGTACACAGAGACGATCTGCAGACTGCAAGGCAGATGCTACAAGTTGAACCCCTGCTGATCCGAATGTGTCCTAGCAATCAGTTCAGTTAGCATCATGGGTAGAATATCCCGGACTTCCGTCGCGGCACGCACAATCCATGTTCACAAGGCGAATGACCCTGCTGAGGTCTAGCCCTCAGCCTACATGAAAAAGTACCGTCACAACCGGCAATCTGACCTCAGTGGGAAGATCACGTACGTTGTGCCTAGTACGTCGAGCACTACATAGCGTACAGCTTGCTGGGCGCTGAACCCTGAGGCCACAGTTTCGAGATAACTCCAGAACCCATCGGATTAGAGCATCCAATCGTCATGGCCGTTGACCGTGCCAGCTATCCAGCTGGTTTTTGTGTACTTGGATTTTTGCGTGTATTCTCCACGCAAGGACGTAGCGCAAGTACTTTAGACATGGCCTGGCGGCCAGACTACTCTAGACGTTGGTTCCAGCAATCGAACAGCATATCGTCGACGCGCTGTTCTTATCAGCGAATACTTGTAAATACCTACCAATCATCCTTGCGCGAAGTTTCGAGAAGGTTCCGCTGCTTGCCAACCCCTTGCGCAAAGGGGGAGATACCACTTTGGGGGTATATTAACAAGAGCCCTGGCGCGTCCTCCTTGCCCATAATACCGTGCACACATGGCCGACGTCAGTTCAACACCACTCGTCGACCTTGTACCATCTTCTGACCTTCGTCATAGGCAAACGTCCTCAAAGATCAAGGCAACAAAGCGTTCGCAGCCAAAGACTATGACAAGGCCATTGAGTTCTTCACAGCTGCCATAGCCATCGACCCATCCAATCACGTCTTGTACTCCAACCGGAGTGCAGCAAGGGCCGGAAAGAAGCTATGGAGCGTGGCACTCGAAGATGCCGAGAAGGTCATTGTGCTTGTTTCCGTTCCATAGGTACTATCTACTAAAGAATATCCTATCTGACTTCTAGTGCGTCACTATCAATCCATCTTGGGGAAAGGGTTACGCGAGGAAGGGCGCCGCCTTGCACGGCGCTCGCCGATATGACGAAGCTATTGCTGCCTACGAACAGGGTATCCAGTTTGAAGACAGTCCCGCTCTTCGCAAGGGCCTTCAAGAGGTCAAGGATGCACAAGGTCCGCTAAGGGCACCTACCTTGGTCGTGTCCAAACACTGATGGTCGTAAAGCCAGGGATACTGGTGGAGGTCCCGAGTTGGGACTCGGAAAGCTATTCCAAGATCCTAATCTCATCGGGAAGCTCGCAACGAACCCCCGCACACAAAAGCATCTTGCGGATCCTGCGTTTGTTCAGAAGGTATGCAGCTTAATTGAAATGACCGAGAACCATCTCGATCAATTGTTCGTCAACACAGCTCCAATTGATGCAACAAAACCCCAAGCTCGCAGAATCGTAAGACTGCATCGATATTAATCTTTCGCCTTAGACACTGATTTGTAGCTAGGGCTCTGGGCTCGGATCCAAGAATGATCGACGTCCTTGGCGTCGCAATGGGTATTGATATGCAAGGCTTCTCCCGCGAAGAGGGATCAGACGATCTCCCCGCTGGTCTCAAGAAGACCTCCGTTCCGTCTCCTCCATCTTCCCCTCCCCGTGCTCAGTCGACCCCCTCATCTTCTGCCTCCAACAGTAAGTCTGCTCCACCACCACCCGCGCCCGAGCCAGAAAAGGAGGATGTCGAGATGTCGGAGGAAGAGGCAGAAGAGGCAAAAGCCAAGATTGATGCTCTTGCTGAAAAAGAAAAGGGCTCCGAGTACTACAAGCAACGACGATTCGATGAGGCGGCCTCTGCATTCTCAAAGGCCTGGGATCTTTGGCCAAAGGACATCACCTTCCTCACCAACCTTAGTGCCGCGTACTTTGAACAAGGAGAGTACGACAAGTCCATTGAAACGTGCGAGAAGGCAGTCGAGGAAGGACGGAGTGTAAGTTTCCATCCTTTCTAATCCTCAGGGAATACAGGATTGGTCGTACTCATGCACGTTACAGTACCGTGCTGATTTCAAGCTTCTCGCAAAGGCTCTCGGACGTATCGGCTCGGCCTATTCGCAAAAGGGCGACCTTGCATCCGCTAAAAAGTACTTCCAAAAGTCGCTCGCTGAGCACCGCGATGCTGTCGTCCTCGGCAAGCTCCAGGCCACCGAAAAGGCGCTCGCGGAGGCAGACCGCCAAGCTTACATCGACCCCGCCAAGTCTGCTGCTGCTCGCGAGGAGGGTAACGCCGCATTCAAGGGTGGCGACTTTGCAGGCGCTGTCAAGTTTTACACAGAAAGCATCAAGCGCAACCCCTCCGATGCTCGCGGTTACAACAACCGTGCTGCAGCATACATGAAGCTCATGGCCTTTGCTGAAGCGCTCAAGGATGCCAACGAGTCCATCAAGGTCGACCCTTCCTTTGGTGCGTGAGCTCTGTCACGCATAGGACATCGTCTAACCCTCAGAGAACCGTAGTCAAAGCCCACATTCGTAAAGCCTCAGTTCTGCATTCGATGCGCGAATATAGTAAGGCACTCGAGGCTCTACAGGCTGCATCGGCAGCCGACACTGCCAGCGCACACACTGCCGAGATCCAGGCTCAGGAGATGAAGACGCAGCAAGCACTCTTTAGTCAGCGTGCAGGGGAAACAGAAGAGCAGACGCTCGAGCGAGCGATGAAAGATCCAGAAGTCGCTGTATGTTTTTTTGTTGTTGGGCATGTCCCAATAGCGACCACAAAACTCACCGAGTTTTACGCTGCAGGCGATCATGACTGACCCCGTGATGCAGCAGATCTTGCAACAAGCACAGACCAACCCCGGTGCGCTGCAGGATCACATGAAGAATCCTGTCATACGTGACAAGATCGTTAAACTTGTCAATGCTGGAATCATCAGGTCCCGGTGAAATGCGAAGTCAAATCTATTCGGATAAAAAGACGGTCGATTTCTTGGCATGTACACTTATTGGTACCATTGTGCTTGTAACAATAATACAGGACCCCCACTCTCCTTGCACTCATCGATTTTGCCTGGCGGGTTCATCCAGAGTGAAATCTAGGGTTCTCCCAAGAACGATCTAATAATCCGCCATCGCCTTCTTCAAACACAGATATCACATCCTGGGCGCGCCGCTTCCACTCTTCGTTTTCCCCAATGCCTTGTTTGTCTACGCTGTACCATATCCGCGCGTTTTCGTGCACATCCTTGAGCGAGCCAAGTCCTACGACGGTGGGTATCCCCGCCTCCCTTGCTTTCTGGAAGGCATATTGCAAAGCGAGCTCGGGCAAACCACTTTCGCCGTCAGGTTTCCTAGACAGTCGAACAGCTCCCTTGACGGCCTCCTTGATGTTGTCCGACGTCGGGTGCCAAGCGGGTGGGTTGGGGGTGAGAAGTCCCATGCTAAGCGGGGATGCAGTGATGACCTGCTTGACGCCCGCGCGTTGCTCAAATGCCGTCTTGAAGTCTAACAGCGTGCGGTTCTGGAGGTTGAGATGGCAATACGACATGACGACATCCAGTGGTTTGTACGGCGCCGTGTGCTTGACCAGGATCGCAAGCCGTAACAGGGTAGGCAAGGGATAACCTGGAGTGAATGCACCATCATTATTGTTATCGTTATTGAAGCATCTACGGCATTGCATCTCGACGTGTAGAAGTTGGGAGAATACGCACCACTGATGCCCACCCGTCTGACGACGCCTGCATCCTGTTGTCTTCTCAACTCCCCAATAGCAGCGAGAACCTCTCGATCGCCATCCCCGTATGTGACCGCCTCTTGTCCCTCTCCCAGTCCATATGCGTCTGCCTCGGCGCCCAATGCAGCGCGATGATCGCCCGACGTTCTCGGTGCCTTGGATTCAGCAATATACTCGACGTCGTGCAGGTATACGGTATCGAGGTACGTCGTGTGCAACCGTGCGAGACTGCGTTGGATGCTCGCGCGTACGCCTTGAGGGGTATAGTCGAACGCATCCCGCGTGTTTCCGAACCTTCCACATTTCGTGAACTACACATAGAGTGTGTGTGTGAGTGACTGTGTAAGCATAGTCATTATGCCCTCAAACGAAACGGCACGCACTATCTGATAGGATGTCCGAGGAAACTCGTTCTCGAGTGCCTTTAATGCATTCCCCAACACGATCTCGGACGGGCCATAGTATGGGGACGTATCAAAGGCACGGATGCCATACCTGTGCCCATGTCTCAGCCTCCGCAGCAATGCCCTACCGCGAGAACGTATATCGCAGGACGCACCTCAGCGCGAGCCTCGTCGTCCTGAGAGGCGTCACACTCCGAATGTGATCATCGTCGTTGTAAAAGGCCGAGAACGAGGCTGCACCGAGTACGACAGCGGGCACTGTGGGAAACGCGCCATCGGCGGGCCCATAACGGATTGTCTGATAGTGGAGAGGTTGTCAGGCCATCATGCGATACGGGAGGATTAGGTGTGTCCTATTTACAATGCGCTTTGCGTCGTCCACCTTGTCGACGTCCTCGTTGGGGATGTCTGCCAGCGGTGGAAGAGGAAAGGTTGGTTGTGGTGCATCTAGCCGTTCGACCATTATCTTGGGCCCAGTACGCAACAACGATAAGAGATAGCGAACACGTCAGAGACGCTGCCCAATACGGGCCCATTTATAGCCTTCATCAAGTGGAAGGGGTAGTTGGGTCACATGGGACGGAAAGGCCACACGTTCACATCGTCCAAACGACAAAGAGAATTCAAAAGATGTAATTGGCACCCCAACAAAGTATGTGGTCGAAAAAAAAGAAGATAATAATTGACTCTTTATAGCTTGTCCCGCGTCCAGCTAAGTATGGGCGTCAAGACGAATCAACGCCTGCCAGCTCAAGGAATAGTGAGACAACAAACCTCTTGGAAAATTTGCCAGAGGGATCCATCAGCTTTGTATTTTCGTCGGGCTTGACATCGTTCCAGGGGGTAGGGTTACCCTTCGACCACACCACTTTTATGCCGGTGGTCAGGTCTAGAACGGAGTGTGGGAGTAGAGCTTACCCGTAGGCCCTTGCGCAAGACGTGTCAAATACCAGGTAGCGCCACCGACAGCCAAACCGATGACTGCATAGCTACGTTGACATTAGTGCATTGAACTTGGTCAAGCATCGAGACATGCATACAGTGGTATGGCCTGTAGAAACAACGAGGTTTGAGGACTGCGAGACCGGGCGAGAAAGAAACATAAATATACCTCGACGGCGAACCAGTTTCGCATGAATTGCCTTGTACCTTTGCCAGCCATGTTCGATGGTCAATGTAATGGTCTTGTCGAAGTTCCAAACGCAAGAACCTGTCGAGCTCTCACGGTCATCCACCTTCCGGAACCCTCCGATACGATGGTTCACACCGACTGAATATCTTTGCCGTATGGATCAAGAGGCATAGACATGGATCAATTGACAAAGTTGTGGGCATGAACAAAATACTTTTTCTTTTCGAAACGTGGATAGTATAGAATACAGTGACAACAATGTCGACACATCATGTTGTGACTTTACCCACAAACGACACCGCAGTACACGGAGACAGATTGTTAGGCAAGGCAAGAAGTATGTGACAAGCGACCAGGGAGGCCAAGCGAGGGAGGGAAGGCATAGAAGCATAGTTTGTGACAGGTTCAAGAAAAAGAGGCATACTCTGAATGAGCGGCAAGATACCATCATTGTCGCACGCAGAAACACGCTACCAACAAGGGTGCACTCACGTCACAGGTAAACGTCGCCCGCCCTGCAACCCTTGCAAGCGCTTACCGTGGAACAGGGCGTCATCCCGTTTTTCTTCTCCAAACTGAATCTGCTCCTTAGCTTCTCCAACTGCTTAGCCCTCGAGACGAACCTCCACTGGGCTGGACGAGTTGCACCATTATCGATACCTGACAGCGAGGCGGCAGAGTCCGCTGCTTCCACACTTGGACTGCCCGAGCTGCTGGAATCACTATACGATGCAACCGCGGTCGCACCTGGCGTCCACGAGAAGGAGATGAAATGGGATAGCTTCTGGAAGGGTAGTCGTGCCGCAAGCGGATTGGACATAATAGAAGATAATGATGAAGTGTCTTGAGCATGAGAATATTCACAAACGTTTGATGGGTCGGGACTGTTGGAACAATTCACCTCCGACGGAGCGCCGCCACCTTGCGTGGAGCTGGGGGACCTGAGAGTGGGCATGGAATCGTTGGCTGTGAAGCGCAAGAGACAAATGCGTTGAGCGTACTCATGAATACGGGCTTAAAGGCCGAACTATTTGGGGTGCTTGACTGACCGTGCTTCAATGAGATATCCGACGTCTGCAATTTCATAGGTGCAGAGTAGAACTTGGGTGAGGTGATTGGCTGGGGGATCGACGATAGCGTTCTCTTCGAGGGAGGCGTAGAATAAGCCAACGGTGCTGTGAATCGGCCAGACACATTCCTAGATGGCGTGAACATGATTGACGGTGTCTTGGGAGACATGGACCGCAGCGAAATTGCCCGAGGAATCGAAGACGGTGGACTGTCGTTCCTACTGCTCGGGCAGGAACCACCACTGGGCGTAGGTGGCGACGAACGCGGGGGAGAGCTTACGCGCTCGATGCGCCTAGGCTGGACTTGCGGAGGAAAAACAAAAGTCAGCGAGCTCTCGTCCTCGTCATCTTCATCCGGCTCGGGGATGGAAGTGGGTTTACCGGATACGGAATCAACCACACCAGGGCATACAGCGGGTGTCGCCATGCAAGGCTCCGGAGGTGTGATACGGATTTCGGGAGGTGGAGTTATGCAGACATCTGGGGGAGACGTCACACAGATGATAGGTGGGGCATTGAAGGTGAATCGTATACCACCTTCAACTTCCTCGCCAACCAATTCATCGTCTTTGGCGTCTGCAACGTGTTCCTCTTCATCCTCTTCGGCAACGGCATCAAGATTCTGGGATGACGCTGACTCGACCACGACACCAACGTCGGAAGGAAGGACAAAGGGTGGTAACTCGTCGTCATCAGACATGGAACGAAATGCGGATGAGAATGTGCTCTGGTTCATTTCCTCGGAGCGAGGTGGGCTCTTGTCGACATCATCCAAACATCCGAAAAAGCGGTCAACTTCATCTTGCTTAACGGAAGCAACCGTCTGTCCTCTGGGGAAGGTCCAAGTCTTTGAGAGGGACGCGCGAGATTTATGAATTGACGGGGTGGGCAAAGATGGGCGGTCAAGTGCAGGAACTTTGGATATGATATCGAGCTCATCTGCCGAGCCAACGGATGAACCTCCTGGACTCGAGAAACTGAGATCGGAATCTTCCTCATCTTCATAGCCAGCTAGATCGTCCTCTTCGTCGGAGAATTCGGCCTCTTCGGCGACTGCATCCAAAGTGAACTCGGCCTTCGCGAAACTGTCATCCACTGATTCAACATCGGTAGTGGAGCTTTCGGAGTCGACAGACTGGAATCCAAGTCCACGGGGACGCACGCTGACTGGTTTTGCAGGAAAAGGTGGCCGTCTCCGAGATTCATTGACTCCGTGAGCAAGCTTTGGCGTGTTCAAAAGGCCGGCATCGTCCAAGAGTTTCTCGAGTTCTTTTCGGCGTGTACGCTCCTGCTCAAGGACACCGCGAAGACGCGAGCACTCATCGAGGGCTGCATCTGCGTCCTTGAGACAAGCATTGAGCCTCATGATTTCGTCCTTCATTCCATCACGCTCACGCATGAGGACCGCATTTTCAGCCGTGGATTGGGAGAGTGCGGCAGCCTTGACTTCCACTGCCTTTTCCAGGCCAGACTTTTCCACTTCCAACAAGCCGAGGCGACTGCGAGCAACCCAAGCTTCTCTTCTCTCCGACTCGATTCTCTCGGCAAGCATGCTAGACTGCTTATCCGCATCCGCAACACGCTGTCTCCAACCATCAACGTCCCGCTTTAATTCATCGCGCTCAGCTTTGAGATCCGAAACGAGGCGCAACATCTCGTCACTGGGCTCGGACGACGTTGCAGAAGTATCCGAAGTGTACGAAAGGTGGCGTGAAGGGGGAGCGCGGTTTCTCAGGGTGCGTTCCAACTCAGTGATGCGTGAAAGAAGTAGATTGTGGGACTTAAATAAAAAATGCTGGTCTGCGACAGAGAGGGGTCGTTCGACGAGGGTTCCATGATCACTTGCAAATGAGAACCTGCGCTCGGTTGGGGTCATCTCGGGAGTCGGTAGAGGGCACATGTCCCGAGGAATTGATTCCGAACGCTTATAGGAGATGCTGCTACACCTCTTTTTGTCGTGGTCAGAGAGAGCGGGTATGCTACCATTGAAGGTGTACGAGAAGCGCCGTGAGGAATGTGTGTGAGAGACGGAAATGCTCGTGTTGCTGGCGGGCGCATTGACATTTGGTGAGACGGCATCATCAAAAGTGGCTGCGATGAATGGCTTTCGGTGATTTGAACGGGTAGCTGGAGTAAGAGTAGGGGTGGGCAGGTTGCCTGCGACAGAACTTACGATGCTGCCCTGCACGAGTGACAAAGGACGCAGATTGAGACTGGCGGGACGGTGTCGAGAGGTGATCTTTGCAGGGAGGGCCCTGACTACCTGTTGAGACTCTCTGCATTCCTCGATCGCCTCGGCGAGAAATTGGCTATCCTCCTTCCCCTTCTCTTCTTCTTCTTCTTCCTCCTCCTCGACAAGAGTGCCAAGCTGGTCCTTGGAGGTAGATGTCCCAAACATCTTCCCGAATGAATCGCGCTTCGGAGCAAAATTATTGATTCCGTTCAGACCAGAGCCAGGAGGGAACGAAGGTGTCGTGGCTAAGATTACAATTATGGATACGGTGGGAAATAGAGCTAGGAGAGCGTACTCACAGTCACAGGGGCTGCTGATATCGGGAGAAGAAATGTCAGGAATCTCGACTTTGGCGAAGGCAAGGTCAGGCTTTCCCTCGAGGGCCCAGAGGGCCCTGCGACGGATGGAATCCTTGTCGCCCAAGTTGATGTTATCGTCTGAATGCGCGGTGGGGAGCTCCGGGAGGGAAACGCCCATCAGTTCTGCCGACTCGCGGCGCGTTGAGACTGATGAACGACGGCGGTGGTGAGAAGTGGGACGCTTGGAAGGAGGATTGAGAGACGCGTTGGCGTCCAGGGGGGGAGAGTCAGGTGCAAATGGGGAGAGAGCAGGTGCCGAGGAAGAAAGAGAAATGGGAGGAAAGGAAGAAATGGAGTTGTTGCGAGAGCGAGATCGTCCGTGCGAGTGCCTAGAAGTGGTATGAAGGCTCTGGGGGGGCGCACCACCGCCCATCTTGAAGGAGTGAAACTGTGGGGGATATGAGGGGGGAAGCGGAGGGAGAGGAGGAGAAAGAAGTACTCTTTGCCTGGCAGCCGTGTCTGAGTTGTCCATGATGAAAGAATAGATAGAAAAGTAGAAAAGAGCGTGGGGTTGTTGAAGAGAGAGTGAGCTGGACGACGAGAACAAAACTCGAGCGGGTCCGTATACTCTCGCTTGAAACTCCGACTTACACAGGCTCTACCATGTACCGGTCCGATCGTTCATATCAGCCCCACAATGCACAACATCCCAAGGCTCGACCCAGAGCACACCCTCTTCTTCCTCTGCGACGTCCAGACCCGCTTCAGTAAGTACTAGCTCCCCTTGATCATCCACCGACCACATCGACCCCCTAGGAACCGCCATCTACGGCTTCGATGAGCTGGTCCTGACCTGCAACAAGATGCTCAAGGTCGCAAAGGTTCGATCACTCCACCCCCGTATCCCACCGCTTACCTCCCCATCTTCATCAGATCCTTGGCATACCCGTCATCGTGACGGAGCAGAACCCCAAAGGTATTCCCTGGTCGCACGCTCTGCTGCATCCACTTTATCTTGCTCCCCGTGCATGACGCAGCTCTCGGGACTACTACCCCGGATATCGATTTGCCGGCGCTTGCTGACCTGCACGTTGCGACGATCGAAAAGTCCCTCTTCTCCATGATGGTTCCTGAGGTCAAGGCGCTCCTGCGGGAGCGTCCACATGTCACATCCGTCGTCCTGTTTGGTATCGAGGTCAGTTTACCGACACAACCTCTCTCTCTCTCTCTCTCTGCTGACGTCAGCCCAGTCACACGTGTGCGTCCTCCAAACCGCGCTCGATCTCGTCCAAAGCGGATATGACGCCCATGTCCTCGCGGACGGTGTATCCAGTTGCAACAAGGAGGAGATTCCTATCGCACTCGCGCACATTCGCCAAGTCGGCGGACACGTCATCACAAGCGAGAGCGCCGCCTTCCAACTTCAACGTCAGAAACGTCTCGTAAAATCCGGTCCCCCTTGCTAACGTCACTTGCACTTGCAGGTGAGTCTGGAACCACACGATTCAAGGCGTTCTCTGCCGTGATCAAGGAAGAAAAGGAGAACACGGTAAAGACGTCGCAGAAGCTGCTGCAGTATGAGTATCGTACTTTGTTGTGACCCCCTCATGTAATATAACACTACTGCGTGCCGTGGGAAGCTGCTTTCAAAGGACTCAACCTCGCCAGGACTCTTGCCAATCCGCACCATGTTCGGCAGTCTATTCCGCCTCGCCGTCGACGCCCTCCTCCTTAGTGCTTTCCTGGCTGGCATAAAGCGCTCGACCGGCCTCACGTATGTTCTTCCTAGCCATTTTTTCACCATACTCACAGCGCCTCAGCCCTGCGCTATCCCAAGTCCCTAACAAGGACGTTCGCCGTGAGTGTCATTCCCTTTCTCCACCCAACTCTGTCTGATCGAGCTACAGAACTGCTGCGGACGTATCTCGAGTTTGGTGAGCCTCGTGTTCTATACCCTTGGCCTTTGTCGTCCAACACAGGACACAGGAGAGTATGCTTTCGACTTTGCCGTAGTCCTTTTTGGGGTAATTTCGCCTGCCGTACGTCAAAGTAGCGTCTTAATTCTCCTCGTAGCGCTCCAACTCCTTCGAACGCAAGCCGTAAACTCTTTCTGCCATTGGATGGGTGGACTTCCACTTTTCTTTGGATCATTATTCTGCCTTGCCTTGCTCACTCGTTGCGTGCCTCATCATGAGGGACACGATCATCGTTTTCATGCCATGTATTACATATCTTACTCTCGTGATCCACATCGTTCATGGTATACACGACAAGGAACGACGATGCAGACACTGGACGTGTATTGGACTCGTTCATCCGAGGAAGTTGAAGACGAAAAAGTGAAGCACGATGGAGCCCAGTGCAAAATCGGCAAATGCTCTGTATATGCGCGTTGACCATGCATGACGGTGACGAAACAATGGGGGCCCACCTCTCGGGTGACACCTCTTTGAACTCTGAGCGATTTTCGGGGTTGACTTGTGCCCGAAGCGAAGCGGTGAGGACAAACTGTCCCACCGAGCTCGCGAAGCTACACTCCCGGTCAGCCCAAACCAACGCAACCAACGAGGGGGCGACGGCGTACCCGGCTAAAAAGGCATTGAAAGGAAAGTTGGTGACGAGAACGCAGTATGTGAATTGGAACACGCCGGAAAGAACGATGAATGCCAGGAATGCGTCTATGAACTTGAGACGGTCTGGGGTCTGCTGCAAGTACGACTTCCACAGCGCCGACACGGTGTGTGAGACGCTAGAGGAGGTCGTCTGCGAGGTTGCCTTTGGGCCAGCCATATTTGCTGCGCGTGCGACGTGGAGGTCAGAGGGGGCAAAAGTTAGCCGACGACCGAAAACGGAAGTCGCGTCCAACGGTCGCGTCCAGCAAAAAATCACTGCCAACCCCGGGGGACGCGAACGTCTCTCCAAGCTTTTCTTCTTCTTCTCTCGGTCATGAACACCGCTGGATTCCGTCTTGTCTCCTCGTCGCGCACCACCGCGCTGGCAGTCTTGAAATCCGCAAAAACCTGTCGAACGCCATGGTCACCTCGGCGGCATGTGCACACGCGCAAGGAGCTACCGTACAAGATTGAGGACGGTCTCGGCAACTTCATGTCTCCCCGAACCCTCCAGATGGTTGCAGTCGAATACCAACAAGGTCTGCTCGACCGTCTGAACGAAGAATGTCGCGGTAAGCACTTCGTCGCGCATTTGCTACTACCCTCAATTCGAACTCGGAAACTCAGACGTCGAAGACAAACGAAAGACAGTCGCCCAGCTCGTTCTCGACACGGCTCGGTCGCAAGACAGGGCCATCACATTCAAATACGCCAGTCATGCCCTCAACAACAGCTTCTTCCTCAATTGCTTGGTAAGACCCACACCACTCGTACCCCGTTGCGCCTTCCCCCCCAACCTTCTGAAAACGAAAATTCCTAGCGACCTCCATCAGGGGATACGGGCGAAAAGTACATTGACGCGAGCTTCTTTGGCACCGCCATCCAAAAGCAATTTGGTGGTTTTGATTCGTTACGTTCACTCTTCTCTGCCGCTGTCAATGGTATGGCAGGATCGGGATACGTCTGGTTCGTCACGGACGCGAACCGGAACCTCGCTTTCGTACCCACGTTTGCATCGGGCACCCTCCTCATCCGTTCGGGCGCTGGTACAGTCCAGCCAATCACAGCACCCGTGCTCGGGGAGCACGACCCGTTGGCGCAACCAGCTCAGAAGCAGAACCCCACGGATTCGACACGGACGTCATTTTCGGAATCAAGCAGCGCATCCACCCCTTCTTCACCCTTCTCCGGTACCTCGCACGTCCCACCACAGCTAGATCCCTCGTCTCCGACACGAATGTTCCATACTTGTGTGCTGTCCCGCGACGACTACAAAACACGCGCACGCTCGTTCTACGACCCCACGGCTCCGTCGTTTTCTCCCTACGGCCCACAGGACTCACACGACCTCACCACTCTTGGGGAGTATATCTATCCCCTGTTTTGTATCAGCGTCCATGAACACTGTTGGCTTCTTGATCATGGGATTTGGGGAAAGGAGAAGTATCTCAAGGAGTTTTGGACGGTCGTAGACTGGAGTCAGGTCGTCAAAAGATTCGAGACCTTTACCACGACGACGATTTAAGTGGTAGGTGGAGTTACAGGGGTTGATTATCTATGGCCAGCATCATAATTCACTGCTCACCTGAAATTCGTTTGAAGTACTACATATATCGTCTTTAAACGTTTTCGCCCGTTTATTGCAAATGCTACGGATAGATTGGGGAACCTGTTACCTACAACGAACGTAAACCAGACTCATACATCCGATATCAATCGAGATACCGGTTGAATAGGACACCGAGGATAGGCGGTGTGCTACCACCTCCACTCAATAGAACCACAACCCATTGCCCGCACGCCCTTGTACATCTTGTAGGTCTCCCCCGAAAGCCGAACCTGGTCAACTTTGAGGGACGAGAAACTGTACGAAGGGACCTCAAAGTAGATCTGGAATGCATGTGCCGGACGTGGAACTTTCTCCCTGGAAAGACCCAATCAAACATCCGTCGAACTAACAGCAATGGGAACAAACGTACTTGGAGGTCCAAGAACCACGAAGCACCCAACTACCAGACGAGTGCATGTTTGGAATGTTCCAGCGGAGCATCTTGAAGTCGAGGGTTGTGATGTGCACTCAGATTCGTAAAACAGGAAACATACGCACCCGTCTTTGTTGTTCGAACGTCCACGAACCTTCGATACCTCCCCCTATGGATCCCACTCCAGATCCGGCACTCGAGATGGTACATTGTGCCCCCGTTGCGCCTTCGCCGAGGTAAAGCTCTATTCGGACGTTTTCCATGATCTTCATCGTCCTCGAGCTAAAGGTGACCGCGAAATTGCCTAAAAGCAGTCAAATCGCACTGGTCTGAAAAACGACAACATAAGAATGGTAAGCGCACCTCCAAACTCCCCCACAGTGATATTTGGTTTCAAAGCAAGTGGCACTGGGACGTTTCCAGCCAGTGCACCATGCGGCAATGCGTATTGATATTCCGCTAGCACGAATTTGCCATCAGGTGGGACAAAAGACAACGTCTTTTCCCGCATCCATCGTTGGAGTCTTGGGCCCCCTTGTCAAAATATCGTACGGACCACAAAACCAACAATACTTGCCGTACGCAGGAGTGAAAGGCACATTCCTTCATGACGTTCGGATTCGAAAAGCTCAGAAGCAAGTCCGGCATACCTGTCATTGTCCCGGTTACTCGCGCTGCTGATGGAGAAACATGCGCACCGACCGGTCAACTTGGCATTGCTTTCGATCTTGCCGTACACGTTGCTTGTGAGTGGGGCCCCGTTACTAGTGAGTATAGAATTATTTCGAACCCGTCGACCAACAATCATGACAATGACTTGCCGTCCGACGATGGCCCGTATTTCCTCGGTGACGTCGAACAGGATTTCGTTATGATTGTGTCGAACACCGAGTTTTCGCCATGGTATAGGAGACGCAAATGCGCCAGATGGAGCGCTGGATGCGACAGAGCCTGGAAGCCAGAATACAATGTGGATCAACGGTTATTGAGGTTTCGGAGACATTTCCCCACACCTCCAGGACGATTTGGACCAGACGGGAGCGAAGTCAAAAGTTTCGAGAGGAGAGAAGGAGGGAGAACGATATCACGTAGTGCATTCGGAGATGTTGTGAGAGGATATCCAGAAGAGTCTAGCGTTTCTTCGAGGAGCTGATCGAGTTAGACCAAGAGGACGACGGTGAACGGAACGAAACCATACCTGATACACGACATCGAAATTGTCTTTGAGAGTGGCCGTACTCACCGTACCAAAATAATCGTGGAGGATATCGCTAAATGCTTGCAAGAATGCAAAGGCAATCAGAGGATCGGCTACAATGAAAAAGATGTTAGTGTATGGGGAAATGAAGATGTTGAAGGTCCCTCACCATCACCGGAGACGCTCGCAATCAGCCGCAACTCTCCCATTTCGACATGACAACATGCACTTCCACCCGAAAAGTCCCCGATCCCCGGGGGTACGTAGATGACGGGATCGACACCGTCGGTGCGAGAAGCTTTGGAGAGTTCGTTGTTTAGCGTGTCGATGTGGAGCAACGGGTACGCTGGGGGGAAGGACGTGTACCCAGACTGGATGACGGGTCGTCTGCATGGTGCTGAGTGACCCATAAAGAACTGTACTACCCCAAGACACGCACCCTGACGCGTCAAGAATGATCAAACCGTCAATAGCCATGTCTTCCAGTGTCAGGAGGCGGATAGCTAATTACGTGATGCGACGTCAAGCTCTAGCTTCTGAGTAGCTCGTGCAATATAATCATCCAGCAGTACTAAAACTCTAGGGAAGCTAAAGAAAACTGAATTTGTATTCTTGGCAATCGTTCGTCATTAAACAAACATCCCAACTAATAGCAACTTGTGCTGGTCCCATACAAGTCACTCTAGACATACTTTCCAAAGAAGGGTATCAATGACTGAGCGAGGGTATAGCTGAAGACCAGCTTCGGACCAACGACGAGGATCTGGTTACACCGAGTGAGAGAAACGTTACGGGTCAGCCAAACGAATGTTATTATGCCACACGCGGCATAACGTACCTTTGGTGTCAAACCCTTGAAGAACGCTGATATGCCCTCGTTGCGAATTAGGTCCCTTACGACCGTCAACCCGGGCACCTTTTGCTCAAAGTTGGCATTTTGGATGCGCGTCTTGACAGTATCAAGCGGCGCAGCGACCGTGATGGAGGCGACGGCACCCGCGACCGAGGCGACAAAGTTCTGAGTCCAGGTAGCCTTGGAATAATCTGTTACGCCAAGCACGTACTCCTTTGTGACGGCCGATCCACCGAAGAGCTAGACAGCAATGAGTAAGAGGCGGGTGAAGTGGAGTAAAGGTGAAAGGACATACCGCGAACGAGCCGGGAGCATTGCGGGCCATTGTCCAGCCCCACCCACGGTAGAGGGTAGTACCCTCCTCCAAGAATATCCGGAGGACACCACGTCCGCGGAACGCTTCCGGATTTACTTGGCGTTTGATTTTGAGTGCATCAAGAGGGAGGAGGACCTAGGTATAGAAAGAAACAGCAGGGTGAGAACGTATACACCCTCCGGGAAGTCGCAAGGGCATACCACTTCGCCTATTCCTGTCAAGCTGTATCACAGCATGTCATGCGCTTGGCAAAGAATGGCGCGAACTGACGCAACGACATACCTCCCAGCGCAGGCCTGTATCATCATCTTTCCGTTCCGTTCGCCGAACGAACTCGTGAAATAGTCCTTATAATTCCGCGTGATGATGTCGTTAAACCATGGCTGTCCACCGAACTTGTATATCCGTTGGGCGACCTTGTATCCTGCTGCATATCCAAGGCCAGGGAACAGAGAAAAAAATTTGCGGCCGAGAGTGGCTGTGGCGTAATCACGGAAGAGGATGCTGTTGAGTGCTGAGAGCGAGACCTGGGTGACCGCGGGGAGGGAATAAGGCGAGGAGTGGAGGACATGGAGGACTGGAGTGTCACCTTGGTCTTGTTGCTCATAAGCCGCTTGGCAACTGTGTCCACTGGGTGGAATACTAAAAGCTCGGCAACACCTGCATGGAAATGACCCTCGGTCAGTCGGTACACGTCCGTCTGGTCGCCGGAAGTGCCTCACCGGATGCACCTGAGCCAAGAACACGCGCTGTGCCCGAGTCTTTGCCCTTGCCAGAGTGCGAAGGAGACATTGTTCACTCAAACAACAAAGGAGGTGGAGAAGAGGGGAAATGGATGAGAACGGCCCGCACGAGGACTTTTCAATTGATTCGGAGGGGAAGGCTGTTCGAAATTTCTACAGGACGGACAGGAGTTATGTAATTGGCTGGAAAAGTTTAATCTACCACCACGTTATTATGCTACAGGCAGCCTATTTCACGCGGTGGGGAAGGCGCTGTTTCTGCACCAATGGAGTCGACACAAGTAACATGCTGTTTACACGATCCAAGGTTCCTCTTGGCTCAGAGGAACCCAAGCAAGTGACATTGACGTTGAGTAGAAGGTCGTCTATTACCCAAAAAGGAGATGCTGGGAATCTTTACAAAGCTGTGCACCCCCTCATTGGCTACATCGGCACCGACACGTGACTTGGGATTACCCTCCTTCCTGTTTTGGAAATAAGCGAAATAAAATTCGTTCATTCCTTCTTTCGGGGAATTCGTGCCCGTGCGATGTCGGAGCACAGAGTCGAACGCGGCGGAATTCGAGTCGCGCTCGCGCTCGGAACGTAGCTTACGAGACTTGTTACAGCACAGCTTGTCAGGCGTCCAAGTTATAGATACTGGTCGCAACTGCCCCCAAAGTCGCCCCTCTTCCAATCATACAGACTCCATGGCGCACACATCTGCTCTGTATTCTCAGTCTCAACGAGACGTTCTCGACACCATTCACACCCAGTTCACTCTGTCGGAGGACACCCTCTTAAGCCTCACAAAGACCTTCTTACGCGAGGCGGCACAGGGACTCGCCAACTATGGTCACTCCATGGCGATGATGTATGTACTCGTCGTCACTGCCGATCAAACATGCACTGAAAGCGCTCAGTCCGACGTTCGTCAAGTCAGTTCCAGATGGTTCCGAGACTGGGTATGTCTCGCTCACCTCCCCTGTCCGATGCTCATCTTCCCCATCAGCACCTTTCTGGCCCTTGATCTGGGCGGTACCAATCTGTAGGTCAATACTCAAACTTTCACTCCCTTTTGCTGCATGACCAACGCAGTCGCGTGTGCGAGGTAACCTTGCATGGCAATAAAACCTTCACGCTCCGTCAGCAGAAATACAAGGTCTCAGAGACGCTGAAGACGGGCGAGGTGACCACCCTTTTTGGTACGGACGTCTGACATCTTCTACCGAAACCTGTGACGAGCCACTTCAAGATTATCTCGCCGACTCCGTCGATGCTTTCCTCACCGACTCTGGCTCACCTTCCAGTCCCATCCCACTTTCACTTGCTCCAAACGGATCTCACGACGCCGTCCTTGGAAGCAATTCCGATCCGTCACACATTCCTCTTGCCCTCACATTCTCCTTCCCCGTAGAACAAACCGCTCTCGATTCTGGCACGCTCCTGACCTGGACAAAAGGTTTCTCAGCTAAGAATGCCATCGGAAAGGACGTCGTCAAGCTCCTGCAGGATGCATTTGACAGGAAACATATTCATGTCAGATGTGTTGCGCTCGTCAACGATGTTAGTATCCGCATATTCAAACTTTTTCTGTCTATATTTCTCCACCCCGTCCTAAATTGGCCCCTCGCTTGACCGTGTTGACTGAGATAACGACTTTGCAGACTGTTGGCGCCCTCTTATCACGAGCATACACGTCAGGTGGGTGCATCCTTGGTGCTATTTTTGGCACAGGGACAAACGGTGCATACGTGGAGGAGGTGGCCAATATCACCAAGCTTGGAAATGGGCCAGCTGCCGCAGAGGGTGGTCATATGATCGTCAACACCGAATGGGGAGGTTTCAATAATACGGTGCGTCCCTCCCCTCCATTTTACGGATTCGTCCACGTCATATTCTATTCAATACATCAGCGGACTGCCCTCCCCTCGACACCTTATGATAACAAGCTTGATCGTGAATCCATCAACCCTCGCTTCCAGGCATTCGAGAAATTCATCTCGGGAATGTATCTCGGAGAAATTGCACGAAACGTCATTCTCAGTCTTGTAGATGCTTCTCCAAGATCGCTGCTTTTCGGAGGGAATTGCACCCCAACCCTGAACAAACAATGGGGGCTTGATACAGCAGTATTGAGTGAGATCGAGGAAGCATGGCAGGGAATTGGGAGATTTGCTTCCGGTCGATTTGGCATCGCAGTTTCCAATGAGGAAAGATTGAACCGCGTACGGGGTGTTGTCGGGCAACGTCTCGGTTTCGCCGATGCTTCCGAGGTCTCGCTGGCAGATGCGGATGTTGTCCGGCAAATCTGCGGGCTCGTGGTCACACGGGCAGCGCGTCTGAGCGCTTGTGCCGTAGCTGCCATTTTGGTGCAGACCGGCCGTGCCCACTGTGCTGGGAGCGACACATTGACCGCCGCTTCCCTGCAGGACGAGGGAAGGAGAATTGGTGTCGGCGTAGATGGAAGGTTCGTTCTACTTTCTCTGACTTGACCACGACCGATGCCGATTGATTGGACAACCTAGTTTGGTCGAGTTCTATCCCCATTTCGAGTCTACACTGCGGGAAACACTGCGCGTGCTGGTCGGTTCGGAGGTCGAGAGCCGTGTGGACATCGGCTTGGCAAAAGATGGTAGTGGTGCTGGAGGTAAGCTGGGAGTCTCAACAGTACTCTCAAACACTGGGCGCATCATGACGACTACTCCTCTATAGCCGCATTGTGTGCACTGGTGGCGCATAAGCAGCGCGCGGCCAAACAGGTACACGACGCGTACAGTCACGACCGAGCGAACGGACCACCCCAGATCCGATCCGTAGAAAACTACGCCTATCTCACCTCATTGTCGTCGTGATGTCATGCCAAATCGACCGACCAACGGAATGAAGAACAACGAAAGCGTGCCAGGCTGAAATGTGTGTGTGTACGTCATAGCATCCCTCACAGACCGTGTATTCGTTTTGTCTTGCTCGGGTCGCATTAGATTCCGTGTGGTGTATATATTGAGTAATCGTGTATGACGGGTATTTAGACATCTTGTCGTTATCGATAAGTTGAGGCAGCCAAAGAAAGATATATAGAGCGCCTCATCTCGAGATCTCAAGCCTGGGGACCATCACGCTTGGGAAAGTGCACGGAAACGTTCGGAATACGTCACAAGGACGTGTGTCGCTGGCCACGCTGTTTCCGTGTTTCTCGCCGTTTCATCACCCGGGATCATGCGGGACGGTCATCAAAACATCCACATCCACATCGTCATCGTTTACATCATTTCTTGAAACAAGCATCACCCGCACGGCGACGAAACCTACGTATGAAACACGAAAAGTTACTCCAGAACGGAGATGTATGGATATTATACTGCTGATCGTATCGTACAGGGTGTACACGTCTTTCTCGTGTGTCAAGCTTCGTGGAGGGTCCAAGGGCATGCGAACAGACAGCATGGCAGTGGGGAAAACGAAAGATGAACATATGGTCACACGCAGGCGTCGTCCTCCGCATCTATATATGGGGTCAGAGTGCATGGAACGAGTCGTGGTGGGCAAGGTTTCGACGCTCCATGCAGAGCACAAGTAACAATGCAAGGCTGCGTATGGGGGAGGCGATTACGCGTGATGGCGACCGGGGGCGAAATTATAGGCATGAGCGAAGCTAGCACGAACATAACATTTTTCGTGTATAGACATCTCAGCTGGTGAGTGTAATGTAGCGTCCCTAGGCAGATCGGTTAACATCGGCGCCCCGCCCATACGCAGGCGGCTCACCAGCATGCGACGAGCATGAAGACAACTCGATGAATGGCGATGAGCGATTCAGTACCCGTAAGACGCTCGCGCGGTGGCCGCGGCGCCAGCACCACCTTTGGAAGCCATATTCATGCTGATGCTGACAGGCTGTCCATTGGACACAACCCCGTTTACTGCGTTGGCTGGTACGACGCCAGGACCCACCGTTGGCCCTCCTGGCCCGATGACGGTGTTGCCAACGAGTGCTGAAAGCCGCGAAATTTCTTCTCGCGAAGACACAAGCGCGGATGTGAGCCGCTCATTTTCTGTGGTGAGATACTCGACTTTGGCCTGGAGAGAAGCTAGCCATGCCTTCTTCCGTTGGCGACATTTTAGTGCAGCTGGGTGGATGTCAGCACGCTACGCAGTGAGCAGACGTTTGAGAGCTCGGACCTTGTCTGTTGCGTTCCAAAAAGTTTCTGCGTTTCTCTTCCTCGGTCTCTGGCTTTTTCTGTTGTTTGACCTTGGCACCGCCAGTGTGGGAGTGATGCTGGTGGTGCTGTTGTGTTTGTATCGAGTCGTCATCGTCCTCTTCTTCCTCTTCTTCCTCCTCCTCCTCTCCCGAGTCTCGGCCCCTGCTGCCGGTGCTGACGCTATTGACGGTGTTGGCCCGGGTACGTTTGGTCGGAGCGGTCTGGGGGACTGCGGTCCGTGAGGTGGGCGGGGGGCTGGCTGTATCGTAAGACTTGCGTTTCGTCCCTCTGCGGCCATTGGCAGGCACAGCTGCTGTGCCGTTAGCACGTGCCTGCGCTTCCTCACGTTTCGTGAGTTCTTGGTGGGCTTGGGATAGCAAGTACAAGCCATTTGCGGCAGTGCTTGCCGCGCTGCTGGCGCTGATGTAAGTAGCATCATTATCCTGATTCGCCGTGACTGAAGTAGAGAGATGGGAGCTCGTTGCAGGGGAGTGTGTCGTGGCTGTATACTGGTTAGAGGAGTTGCCAAGTACGCCGTTTATCGCCGAGAGTGTGTTTGGGGTGATAGTGGCGTTCGCAGAGCTGGAATTGCTGTTGTTCATCAGGGCAAGGAACGCAGCGGTGTTTGGGGAGGGAGGGGGGAAGGACACTGGCCCGCCGACGAGGGGGGTTAAACCGGTGCCTGGAGTGAGACCAGTACGGGGAGTCAAGCCTGTTCGGGGGGTCAGACCAGTACGAAACGAGGCGGGGTCAAAAGGGAGATGGGGGGCGGTGTCGGAGCCCTGCTGGGGACCGGCGAGCATGGCGGGGGAGAGCGGGCCGGCGCGGAGAGAGTTGGCGAGGGATGTGGAAAATTGCCAGTTGTAGCTCTGATCGGAGGGACAGGCAATCGCGGCGACTGGGGGGAGGACGGTGCGGGGGGAGGAGTGGCCGGCATCGTTCTTGGGATGGGAGATGGAAGATGCCGAGGGGGGTCTGTCGGGCTGGGAGGCGCGGGAAGAGTGGTTTGAGGCCGGGCTGGCCGAGTCTCGGCGGGATGCAGAGGTGTGCCGAATGTGTGAGGGGCGGGAAAAGGACTGCTCGAACGGGTTGGGCTCCAAGTCAAAGTCAGAGCGGGTCTGCCGTTGGGAGTGCCGGTGCAGCTCGGCAGAGAGGGCGGCCGAGGGAGACTCGCCATTCTTGGGCGGAGTGGAGGGTGGCATGTCAAGTCGGCGATGACGATGCAAGGGTATGACGACAGCGTACAGAGAGTGACGCACACTCTGCTGGCGACACAGCCTGCTGTCCGACACACATTCAGTTCAGCTCAGACTCGGTCGGGATCGCAGATACTTGCGTTTCAGTCAGGTTTTTCTTCTCTGCAAGGTTGTTTGCACACCACTATCGTGCTCGTCTTCGCTGGCCCGTGCGCAATCGCTTGTTTTCCGAGTGGAGGGTGGCGAGAAGGAATGACGACGTCTGACGTAGTCGTGTTATATTCGACTTCAGGCGGAGTTCAAATGGGCGCAAATGTGCTCCTCTTTTTCCTATCGCAGATCCGATATTGATCTGATGCACGTCATACCCCTTCCACGCTACATCCCCGTGGCAATCCCCGTCCACCCTTGGCTTCTCCTCCTCCCCGCACCCCTCCATACATACCCCACACCGCCCCGCTAGATACCCTCTGTCTGCAAAGTAATACACTCCAGGGACCCACACGTATACATGTACATAATCCAAATGTCTGATCCGTCGACCCTACCACCACGCCTCACGATCACCCCATTCCCAACTAACCTAATACGGATACGCGTGCATATCGCCCTCCCGCCCAATAACACCCTCCCTCTCCGCACACTCGTCCAGGTATCTCAGTAGAATGTCCTGATACATCTTACGCCCTTTATAAATTGCAACGTCATTTGGCCAGCTCCGAATCGCACTAGCCAGTCGCCCTGCCACCCCGCGTTCCCGTGCGAGCTCTTCCACCTTGAATAGATACGTACGTATCCCGAAAATAATCGCCCCAGTCCGTGGGAGTCGCCGCAACGTCTGTCGCTCGCTGCGGAGGCGGAGTGTAGCCGGCTCGAGGTACTTGGCTGGCTCGGCGTTGTGTCCATGCCCATGAACAAAATCATCCTCGCGTCCGTTTGTCGACTCCGACCACCCTAGCTCTTCCGGGTCAACATCCGATGCCGTCTCCTCTCCCGCATCGGAACTCGCTCGCCCCACTGCAGGCGGCGCTATTTCGCTGGGCTTGACGACCTGTACAAAATAATTGTTCCGTATCACCGGCTTATCTAGAGGCATGCGTCTCAAGAATCGCTCCATGCTCATTTCGAGCTTCTCCTTGACTGAGACGACAAGTAAGCGAATCAACCACATAGAACCCTATAACACCATAAAAACACTTACATTTGGGCACATTCCCTGACGTATGAATCTCATCGAGCGGCATGCCTATTTTATCGTCCATGCGCCAGAACCCTACATACATTACGTTGCACGGACAATATCAGTGATGCCTACTCAAGTGTGCGCTACACCCACCAACCTGGGGTGCATATTGACCCAGCTTGGAAATAATATTTCCCGTCCGATCCTGGGCCGCGCTGGAGTCAGCAAGCACCGCGACAAATAGGAAGACCACGCGGGAGGAGATCACCTTCCATCATGATGGCAATGTCTTCTTGAACCCTGTTACCATCCTCAACGACACGTTACGACACATGCAGGGGATGTGGCTTACAACCCAGTTACAATCTTCATAGCTTGTTCCCCCATTTCCACACCCTGGAGAACGTCCAATATGCTCAGATCAAATTTGGCACCAGTTTCATTGACCTCAATGGTGCAAATCGGCGGGTCTCCGTCCCACGAAAGCGGAATTCCGCCAATGGAAGGAACAGAGGAAGAGGAAGGTGAGATCCGAGTAACGCGGAAGGACGTCGGATACCGTCGAGAAAGATATTCTGCGAGCTCATACACCAATTCTTTTGCTATACGGAGGTCAACCGGACACCCTGTTTGAACCGAAGATAGGTATTGCGTACCAGCCTCGGCCCCTCCTGACACCTGAACGATACCATCTTCACGTAAAGGCAGTACCCGTACAACATTCCTCCCGCGAGTTCGAAGTCTGAAACGGCGGACGCGCTGGTAGACCGAGTAGGTGGAGTCGAGCTCGATCCATTCACTCCAAGGCATAGTACGAATGCCCATCGTCACACTATCAAGCCATGGTTAGACTGTTTCGCCATGTACAATTTGCATGAGGAAGATACGTCGGTAACTCACTGATATTCACCCCATCGAAACGGACGATACGGGACAGGCCGCATATCCTTGAGCTCGAACGTACAAGGGGTGACCTCTGGATAGTCGAAACGTTGCGGAGTCCACTCTGAATTGAAGCAGCTGATGGATACTCATTCCAATATGAAGATAGCTCGACTGACCTCCATGCGCACGATTCTTGTTCTCAGTTTCACCTGTGGTGGCATTCGACTTGAAGAGGGTGGTGTTACCAGGCTTAGAGCCTGCCTTGCTCCACGTCCACTTTAAAAACCCAAGAACTACCAATAGTACGAGGCCGTGGAGTACGGTGTGGAGCAGTGCCCAGAATGTTGGCACAGGTACGTCATTGGAGCCAGGAGGAGTAGCGTCCTGCCAGATGCTGTGTATCCCAGCCGCGGATATTAGTTTCTTAAACCAGCTTTCCAACACCATCGATGAGGGACTTGGAGAACGGGTTTTTGTGGAAGCCTTGGGGATCAGGTCGTGTCTGTGTGCGTTATTCGTACCAACGAGATAAGGCCTGACGCTCTGCGGCAACGCGCGGATGTCATCTGACTATGAGCGTGTCGCGATCGAGACGAGTCCGGCTGTAAATAGTTTCCTGTCACAAGGCGGCCTATTAACGGGTGCTCAGCGCCAGATATGTACAGTCCGAGGAAGACAATCACGTACCCTGAGTGATGGGGTCCAGGACCCGGAATCCAGTATACTCTTGTTGCTCATTCGACCGTTCACGACGAACTTGACACGCCGTCTTCCAGAGTGGGAAGACGAGGGAATGATAGCGCTTGGGGCATTAATTATTGTAGGGCCAAAATAAACATAAATAATTGATACATCGGCAGTTCCCGGCAGGACTTCCTTACCCGTTTCTCCAAGACTTGCAATTCCGAGCATCTGTACGAGTGGTTCATTGCTGTCTGTTACACCCGACTTACCCTTTCTTATCAGGTCATGGCTTCCAAAGCAGCCGTCGCCGCCGTTGTAAGTTTACAGACGTATCCTCCGACGTCCCATTAAATCCCGCGTGAACAGGACTTTGCCCGAGTGTACACAACACTTGGACTGGGGAAAGGTGAACACCTTCATGGAATATACTCTGCACACACTCACCGTTATTGTTAACAGAGACAATTGCTGCTCTCCAGGCGTTCCGAAAGCGGCACGGTGATGCTCAGCGTATCCATGCTCAATACGCCTCTCAACCGGCTACCGTTGACCTTGTTCACTATCGCTCTGTCCTAAGAAATACAACGATTGTCGATGAGGTTGAGAAGCTATTGAAGGACTTCAAGCCTGTTACTTACGACGTCAATGCACACATCAAAGCCATTGAGACGTTTGAGGCCAAAGCGGTCTGTCGTCACGGTTTCGCTAACTGTATGTCACCTGACGCTCGATATTTTTTAGGTCGAGAAAGCCAAAGAGACCGCCCAAAAAATTGATGTCGAGCTGAAAGACCTCCAAGTTACTCTCGCGAACATCGAGGAAGCCCGTCCATTTGAGGATTTGACTGTAGGTTTCATTTGTTTTCAATGGAATTGTATTCAAACTCTATTCCGCAGGTATCTGACTTTGAAGATTCTCATCCACGGTTGGCGGAAACTGTCGACACCATGGTGAAGAAGGGCAAATTTAGCGTGCCAGGTAAATACACATACACGCATATGCTGAGCGCCGCTGACATTTCTTCAGGCTACAAAGAGAAGTTCGGTGACCTGTCCCTTGTGTAGACCTTGTGTATATCCCTCCAATAGAATTTATCGTTGGGTCCATAGTCAGAGGGTTCTTTGAGATTGACCAGAACGGTTGATTCTGCGACCACTCCCACCTGCTGACTAAGCGAGGGTGTGGGTGTCAAAGCGGACGCGCTTTAACACTGCGTTTCACCACAACCCACTTGGTATTGCTATTGTCCTCGTCACAATCTGTGATATATAATGGCTTCCCAGCCCCCCTCGCCCTCAAAAGTAGATGCTTCCACTGGCATGGGCTACTTCTCTACACCGTTCGAACGATTTCTCCGCGATGATATGTCGGATTGGACTGGAGCATTTACTTTGCTCGGTATGTGGCATGTGCCTTTTGGTTACAATGTTTATGAACCCACTCGCGCAGACACTATGGAAACATATTTTGATTCCCGCTTGGATCTGCTGCAGAGGCAAATCCAAAAACACAGCGATAGGCTCAAGACGAAGGCTGAGGAAGCACTCAAGAAACGTGCACAATCTAGCGATGTGCTCGCGGAGAACCTGGACCGCGAAATCAAAAACTTCAAGTTAAAGGTGCCTTTCGAGTCACCAGTACATCTCTAAATCGTTCTCATTCGCGTATGCAGGTTTCCGCGCGGATGCAATCGCTGGTGACATCATGGCATTCCGCGAAAGTGGTTCGAACGCGTGAAAAGGTCTCGTTCTTCTTTGGCGTTATGTCATTATTGGTGTCAGCGCTTTTGTTTGGGATGTCCCCAGAGTATGGACCCCTCCTTACTCGTGACTAAAAAAATGCTCATGACCACGTATTTTAGATGGGTTCATGTTGCATATACTCTTCAGGGGTTGTATCTACTCCCTCTCCGCGCTTATACCTACAAGAAGCGTTCCTGGCATTACTTTCTCTTCGACCTCTGCTATTACGTTACAATCCTCAACTTCGTTTACATCTGGATCCTTCCTTCCAATACGGCACTGTTCATGGCATGTTACTGCCTCTCGCACGGATCCCTTGCAAGTGCAGTCGTCACGTGGAGAAACAGCCTTGTGTTTCACGACTCCGATAAAGTAACATCACTATTCATTCACATCTATGCCCCTTTCACATTCACTGTAATACGGTGGGTTATCCGCCAATACATTCTAGGGATCGACTGTGACCTTGGTATAGGCATTTCTATCCTGGGGCAGAACAGCGTTTCCCTGCACTGGCGGCGTTACCTTATTTGAATCCTGGAAGTGCGGTATTCATCAGTGGTGCCATCTGTAAGTTGATGTGTTGGATTTCTAATGTATCGCCCCTGACTTTCCCTGACAGATCTTATCTGGCAATTGTTGTACTGGAAGGTGACACACAATCGAAACTTGTTGCATACGAGCTAAGTTCCAATGTTTGTAGTTTGTATACGTGGATCGTCGCACGAAGATCGAATCTGGGCAAAGGACTACGTCCTTGTCATACCTTCTTAACGACAAGCGTGGTGCAATTGGGCGTGCGCTCGACAGGACTCGTCCGGAAAAGCGCGCAGTATATTTCATGGCTGGTCAATTCTGCAAGTACTGTTTTCATTTCCATAGGTCGTACGCTAATGCGGTACATCTTAGTGTATTCTATTCTGACGGAGTTGCCAGCGGTGTACTTGTTGTACGACAGCCCTCGATGGAGCGGTACCTTCTTGATTTTGATCTTCGCCGTGAGTGTATGGAATGGCGGAGGATTCTACATCGAAGTCTTTGGTCGCAAGTGTGTACAGCCCACCATCCATCCTCTTCTTTCCACACTGACTAGATCGAAAGATTCGAACGTGAATTAGAGGCGTTGCGCAAGGAACTTGCTGAAAATAGCAATCGCTCCGGGCGCTCTAGCCCTCCGCTGACGGACACGGAATCACTTACCAACACACCTTACCTAGACAACAAGGCGCTACCCCCTGATGATGACTCAATCGGAAATGATAACGGCGTTTCAGAAAACAGGAAGGATCAATAACTCTTCAGTGGCTGCCTGCTGTTAGACGTAGAGCAAATATTACCCCGAGACTTCTAATGGCCCTTTATGATATCACTTTCACGCTTGGTCACACTGTTATGTATTACCTTTGACTCGAGATCGTTGAATATAATTCTACGTTCCCGTTACCTTTAGTTCATCATTCCCCCACAAGCATTTCATGTGCCATGTCCAGAGATATAGCTGTGAAACTCTCCCAATGTATACCACTCGTAACCCATCCTGCGAAAGTGCACCCTTGCCCTAGAAGGCGTGCTTTCGCTGCCTGGTAATGTGAGATACTTCGTTTCACTTCAAAGTAAGTACACGTCCTCGTGGGATACGATGGATGACCAGAAGACTGTCCGTCACCGCGGAGGAGCAGCACGGTATCACAATAAAGCTCGAACATGGACGACTTTGAAAGCTGCGGTCTATCCCAATGTATGCACGAGACAGGCAAAAAGGATGGAATAATATGCCAGACCTACCTAAACATCGTCTTGAAGCGGTGTTTTGGAGGGACACCTCGTTTGAGGCCATTGATCAATATCTCGTGCGGAACGGATGAACCCGCTATCCAGCACAGTGCTAATTGTGATAAGCCATCTTTAGTACAAGAATTGAGATGGGACACGTGAATGGGCGCTACATTCGTTGAACGACCGGGCAGTTCCAGAACAAGAGATCGACAGCTTGGAGTATTTGAAAGGAATCGACGTAAAAGCGACTTCGGGGTGTTGGACATGGAAAGGAGATGGTAGGGCTTAATGTCGCCATCGAATTCAGTGAACGTATTATCAAGAATCCAAGCGAGCAAAGTTACCTGAGACGTCCGACAAGCGTCCCCAAAAGGCTCTTTCGCAGTCCATTCTTACATCCCCTTGAAGGCGTTCAGGCACTTCTCCGATGATAATCTTGGAAATGTAGATCGGGTGAAGGAACGCAGATCCGAGGGAGCCTTGGATTCCGAGAACGTTCCACCGCGCGATTTTATCGCTGCAAGACATGCACAACGTCGGTGGTGAATCAGCCCGCCCGGGCTTCGTTCGCAACACTCCGAACAAGGCGTAATTGTCCCGGCCTCTGGAGGCGATGCCTTTTGGTAAAGGCTCGAAAACAGAAGAGTCCTTGAGCTTTGCCGTCTCCTCGTCTTGATAAGAGGCGAGAAAACGCATGGACGCGTCGCCACCTGGATCACGAGTGCGAGACAAGATTCGATCGTCAGTATCCTCGAACGCGAGTAAACGGTCGAAGCTCTTACAGGGTGGCGTCGAAATATACAAAGTCAGGGAAACTCCATGCTTGAGGCTAAACATCTCGTCACGGTCTCTGGTAAGCCATTGAGACCGCCCGCCTTGGTCGACATATCGTCCAATCTCTCCGAGAAACCAGCGGAACGCGCAGCGGCGTGCGAGGACCTCTGCGTGCGAGTCATGCAAAGCGTCACCTTGCTCCGGTAAGCGATCCTTTGGCAGACACTTGCACCCCGTGGCCAGCGCGATGATTTGCGTCGGGAGATCTGGATCAGGGCAAGTCAACGCGAGAGCTGCTAGGGTAGTGTAGGTCCCATCGGTTGGTGTGTGGTTGAGCGAACGATACTTTGCAAGTATGTTTTCGACGAGAGCGGCGTCCGTTCGATCGCGTGAACTTGAAACCATTTTGCACCCTCGCCACGTCCGAGTCGATCATCGATCTTGTATCGCGTGCACACATTTAGGGTTAGGACTCGTCTGCCTCATGAGCCAGGAAACCGAAAAGTAGACACCAAGTATCTAAACCCACTGAAACTTATCAACCAAATGATGACAGCCGACTCAATACTGTACCTGTGCTAGGAACGCCTTCAGCAGTATGGTGCAACGCGTCTCCCTAAAGCAACCGGGCTCGGCGATACCCAGACAATTCTGTCTACCCTATACCCCACGGAGCTGCGGATGAATTTGTCTGCAGCTCGCATGTACGTAACTTGTGCCCCCCTCTTGGTGGCGGCTCCTTTCACAGGAAGCCAGACTGACATGATAATCATGCGCCCGTGGCAGCCGGAGGCGGAGCCCGCAGATACCAATCGCCTCCGAACACACCCAAGAGATTCTGTTATCTCACGACGGGAATCGCGGGAGCGCCCCCCGCGTGCGCCCCACAAGCTCATGGTAATCATCAATAATATTAGATGACGGATTGATACACTGAGCATTATGCTGTACAAAAGTCAACATGCATTGAAAGGGTAGACTGGACATATCGGATAGTCCGGTGGAACTAGGGCAGTGCGTAAAATGATAAGTAACAAGACACGAGCATCTGGGGGCGGAACTAGAATATCTCCCCTATGACGTGCTCATTTTTAGATGCCATGTTCCGATTGACATCTCTTCCAGATATTGCATCTCAATTCGATCCCAACGGATCGGTATCACATTAGCCTGTGGATGAGAGCGGTTAGAAAATGACCTAAGACCTGATGGGAGACACAACCTGAAGGTAATGTGAAACAGCACGGCCCACCCGCCTAGCAAGGGACTGGATATCGACGTATCCGCTGTATCCGTCAACTGGGATTTCGTAGTTGAGCGGGGGGTACCCGGGCCACTAACAGAAACAGGTGAGACACGGAGTCATTACATGTCAGAGAGACCTACCCTGAGATTCACATAGATCTTGCCTCTGGTATCTACACCGATGTCCTGGAATGTATACGTTTCCGATCCAGACAGTCGGACGTTTGCTTGTGCTTCCCCAATCGTGATCCCTGCTCGGAAAGCGCCCTTGCGCTTAAACTTTAGGACTCGTCCAAACCCCCTGTGGAGGGGATCGACGAAAGCGGAGGAAGAGGTATACGACACGGATGATGAACGACGGGGTCGAGGAATTACCATAGGTTGGACCATAGGTGGATAACCGCTGACGGATCTACGACGTTCTGGGTAGTAAACATCGTGGAGGGAAAGGTCATCGTAAGCTAGATGTTTGTGACATTGAGAACGCATTCGGATAGCAGGCAAAATATCGCACATGTAGTGGGGGCATACGTAGTGTAGGCTGGTTGTGAGTAGGTCTGTCGGAAAGGTCAGTGGAAAGTATAGAAATTAGAGGTTATCGACTGACGTGCATGACTGGTTCGTAGGATGACAGTGGAATGCCATGGGAGAAGCTAGCTGGAGTTCCTACATAGCTCAAGGATGGCCGCCGAGACCTGGGGGTACTGTAGTAAGGGTCGTAGTATGACATTGTTGCGGGGAGTGACAAACAGGGTTGGAAAAGGAACAATGGTCAGCCAGCACCCTTTATACGAAAGGGTAACATCGCCACGGGCAATGCGGCAGGCCAGATCGTGCCTCGAGGACACGTCAAGGTTAATTGCTACAGTAGGAAGGCGGGGCGGATGGTGTGAATGGAGTGACGCAACGTTGCGTATCTAACTTGGGCAATTTGAAACCTAGTGGATCATTGGGGCGCTCGAGATCTGGCACATAAGGGAACCACGAGTGGGCGCGAACCCTGGGACGGGAAAGCGGAGTGCCGTTCGCTCGCCGTTATGAACTGGGCATCTGATCAATGGTAGAGAATGTCAAGTAATTTAATCATACCAGAGGGGCTCCGTACTTTTCGTTTGCTTGAAATCATCATCGGTCAAAAGGGAGGCAGGTCGGTATCCGAGTCAGCCTCCAACAGGCCTTGAGGCAAACACGTGTGCTGTCATGTTCCACATGATCTCGCTCGTTATTGGTCGAAACTTGTTTCTTTCCAAAGATCAGCGCCGTCGCTGATCGCCGTGGAGCTTGAAGCGGCGCCCTATTCAGTCTGGAAGTCTACACAGAAATTACGCCAAGGTCACGCGACAGATGGATCGAGTACGGACGTTCATGAAGGCACGGATACGTTCACCGTCTCCTAAGTTGATAACGTTGAGCATGATAAAGAGGTGTTTTTCCCAACAGAAAGCGACGAGACGTATTCTCCCATTACTAGAATGCGATCCGGTATATCAAAAAGACATCAGAAAGCTCAAGTTGTGGCTGGCATTGGCAGAGACAAACACAACCAGCAGCCGCACGTCAAGGGAGATTCTCGGAACCCAAGGCTACACCCTAATCAGTCCAAATACTCACAGCTGTCTGAGGGCACAGCCTCGGAGAATTGCGAAACAGATACCGCGGGGGCAGGATTCCGCCGCAATGCGGCAGGATATGGCGTACTCCCGCACTCCTCAAGGACACAGGAACTGGCGATTGCGGGAGTATAAGGGCCTACTCCGCGTTACGGCACGATGGTATCTCCTCCTTTGCGCCCCGTGTCTGAGCGCCTGCCACATGGTGGACGAAATCATTCATAATGTCGGCCCCCCAACCGACACGTATATGGCTTATAACCACTGTCTGTCAAACATTTCTGGGCCTTCAGTTCGACTCGGTATAGCGTTTGCAGACTAGCTTGTGTATGACATCTTTTCAAATTACGTGTAAAACAATCGGAGGGCGAGGACTTTGTGACGATCCGATCGCGGAACAGCTTTCCGTGTGGTATTCCCCCGCATCTTGATGTCTGGCGATGGCGATTAGCCGGACAGTGGAGACCTATTCTCAGGTGTGATTATGACATACAATTCCTCCCATAGCCATGGATACAGCAAGCACATATACCTGTTGTCGAGCATCAACGATGTGGAATGTGCACATGGATCATAACAATCCCTTCGTGGCGTAACTGGTGGTTGCTTGCACTGAGGGGTAAGTGATTTCATCATTGCAGTGTCTACCACGGTCCATGATCTCAATCCAATCCAATGCATAGTATATCCGAATTAATCCGTTCGAGAACGGAGAAGGTGTTGGAGAGACTGAACGAGTAGAGGTAATTTCAATCGAGCTAGAGAGGAAGAGATAAGTAAAGAAAACAGTACAAGTCTAGTGTCCTTGACAACGATACACCAATATCTGTGATACAATTTATGGAGATGGTATATGACCCATGAGGTATAAATCAATCGGCGCTGCGGTCCAGGACCGGTTAGCAACCTGTCAGAGGATAAGATTGAGCAAGCCTCTCAGCGCTATGCCAGTGCATCTCCTTACCAGCTTCACGTGCCATCCGCAAGTGTATCTGAGGATTCCAATATTTCGAATATAATATCCCAATCTAAAAGAAAGTTGGTTGGAGAGCTGATGGCGGACGGGGGGATATGTGGGGATTTGGGTATAACGGTGCTTTGGACGGGCGCAGTCGGTGAGATTTCTCGCTGAGGGTGCGGAATCGTAGGCAGTGACGTGTTTATCAAAAGCGCCGGTCGCACGTCAAAGCACGAGCTATTGCGGGGAGCGCGAGGTCCCGCAGGTTTCCGTCTGCGTGCATGATGGCAGTATGGTTTTTCACTGTATTCAACGAGTATGTTGGATGTCTGCATGGGGGAGGAGAACGAAGACGAGATGCTAGAATCTGATGATGCAGTCGAGGTAGTTGAGCGGAGTGTGGATCCTCGAGACAAGCCTGGCCTTGCAATCGGCCAAGGCCAGGTGTCCCGGTGTTCAATTGAGGATGAGTCGGATGAAGACGATGTCCAGCTACAGGGACGAGGTCCCCTCACTCGGTATGTTTTTCTGTGGGTGAGCATCGAGAGGGGTTGAGAACCGTCCATTTCGAGTGAGTCTACCGAGCATTCAATGGGGACGAAAGACTAGCCAAGGAGAGTGTGGGGGGCGCCGTATGAGTCTGCGAGAGGCGTGGTGGGAGCGCTGATGGACTAGGTGCGCGAAAAGGATGCATCTTGACGAATAAAAGAGAACGCCCTGGGGAAGCAAAAGCATTTAGTTCCCGGACTGGACAAATTTAAATCAAGGGCACTGTTCCTCGACACCGCTTGTCAGTGCACATCTGATCGTTGATGAACCAGCTTACTCAGCTTTTATTCAATTGGTCGGACCCTGTAATCTGGCACAGTGCGTGATTGGAATCATCGACCTATCTCCGCGCGGTGAGCATCATGAACTGGTGCTCTGAGATTCGACCATCATCGCGGGAGCGATACAACCCTTGCTATATTTCGATATTCCGAACGTTTGATATGCTGTAGTAAACGATGGCCGGGCAGAAGCCGTGGAGTCGCATTCGGCCCCGTAGTGTTCGTCACAATGACTCGGACCGACTAGTGGTGTCCGTGACTTGACTGGTCCTCAAGGATATACTGGACTTGGAAGGCTAATGCGACAGTTGTGCGATTGATGGTGTAGTACTGGACGTCGGTTTCTACTGAACTGGCTCGCAAAGTGATGTCGTCATGATAAGATTCAACCAACGTAGTCAGCTGTAGATATCTGATAATACCCCATATATCGTCGAACTCGAGGTGTTGGTAAGAGAAGCAACAGAAAAACGCACACGAGTCATGATCGTGTGATTTCTCAGGTAACCAGCCCTAGACAGGTCCGGGTGTTCGACTGCAATCAAAGTTTGCCCCACATCTTACAGTAAGCGAAGTCACAGGGAGCTTTACTCAAGTAAGTACTGTCGCAGGAAATGTTTGATCTGTCGCGGCTTCTGCACTTACACTCCGACTCAAGCTGAATCATTCATTTCTTCCACGCCATGATTGTTCCGATGGACCCCTCTCAAGTAGGTTTCGACCTATTAATCCGCTCCAACGAAATCGCCTTGGATGAAGCCCTCGACGCACTTGACCCCCTTCGACATCTCAGAGGTGACGAAAGTCTCGGAGATGATAACGATTCACAGTGCATCATTCCCGTTCAACCACGATCAACATGCAATGAACTTATCCGGCTGTCGTTCCCCGATCCTGGGTGCTCCACTGCCATACACGTCATGCTTAGGGTGGACGCAAGCCCTGGTTGCGGGGGGATTGCTTGGCCCGCTGGGGAGGTTCGCACCCATCTAATCTCGGCTCACCCATTTTCGCCGCAATAGGAAAGATAAACCAATCACAGGTCCTCGCAAATTATCTGGTCCTTCGTGGGGAGGAGTATTGCACAGGAAGAATGGTCTTAGAATTAGGCAGTGGAACTGGTTTAGTTGGACTGGTCGTCGGGAAGCTCGGCGGCAAAGTTTGGATCACTGACCAAGCGTCAGTCAGCACTCCCCAATCTTGGTTTATAATGCGTGACTCACTCGGACTGCATAGACCGTTGCTAGGTATCATGCAGGCAAACGTGAAACTGAATCAGCTAGAGTCATCTATGATCGTGTCAGAATTAAACTGGTGAGTAAAGTTAGCCTTTGCCAGGATGACATCACACATATGCTGACTGTGGAATACTAGGGGGAAGGCGTTGCCCCCGGAGATACCCCGACCAGACCTAATTCTAGCCGCAGATTGCGTGTACTTTGAGCCGGCATTTCCGCTCCTGGTAGAGACGCTCTCTGAGCTGGCAACGGAGCGAACGGAAATATTGTTCTGTTACAAAAAGAGACGAAAGGTATCACCCTCCTCGGGGAAGTGCTGTACTACTACTTACCGCCGACAGGCAGACAAGCACTTCTTTACGCAGCTCAAGAAGGAGTTCACTTGGAAAGAGGTATGAACTGCGCGTTCCTCCATTAGGTAGTGTCCTCAAACTCATGCAGGTTGAGGATGACCCAAGCCGCGAGAAATACAGCCGGGAAGCTATTTCACTTTTAATGCTGCGTAGAAAACCACAAAAATCCAGGGGTGCACCGAGTGATGGCTCTGGGAGATAATGTACAGGTGGACTCTGGAATGGTCCAGTTCCCGAACCTACGAGAGAGGACAAACGAGTCTGGTGGGTGTGGTGCTGACATTTCCCCACAGCGAATGGGAATTCGCTGCCTGGGACATTCATTCCGTCTGTTCTCTACGTGTGGACTCTAGATGCAGCATCAAGTAGTAAGAATCCAGGTTTTCTGTCACCAGGCTATGGGGGTATTATCGTCTTAATCTATTGTCGAACGATCAATATTTATCAACTTCATTTCACCGAGGACTAACCTGTACCCCATGGAGTCCCTGGATTTCCTCCTTTAAAGCTTCAGTGACGAGCTTGTGCTGCTTCACTGTCGACAGGCCCTTGAACGCGTCGCTAGCAATCTTGATTGCAAAAAATGAGCCACATCCTCCTGGTTACACGGGTTGATTCATGCCTGACCAATCTATGAGTGATCGTTGGGTTACTAACCAGAAACGTCTTGCACTGCAAGCTCGGACGGGGAGAAGTGCTCAGTGAGCTTAGCGACTATAGTGCCCTCGGTGTCGGTGGATTGCGAAGCAGACGTCGACAGCGATCGCAGGACTGGTGGGGCCGACCTTGACGCGGCGAGTCGTCTTGCCAGTAATGAAAGCATGTCGTTCAGTTGTGACAGCTAGGCTTTTCCTCGCCCTGTCGTCACGTGTCTGGTATTGAAAGTCGTATTGTGGTTTTGACAAGTGGTCCCCATGCATATCCTTCGCGCAGTGTTTCAACCAGCACTTCGCGGTTTTCGTGGAGTTAGTCCATCCCCGACTAGCATCCTGAGGTCGTGTTTTTTGCAGCGACCACCACTCCGTCCATGTCATACTCTGCCACCATTCCGGACGGGCTTCCCAGATATCAAAAGACTTAGAGCTCTACGTTTTCCGGACTCACGCTCACTGTCAACTCGTGCTGCCAGACCCGAAGCAGGTGCTTCCAAGCTCCCTGTATTGGCACCGCCTGCAGTCGGTCGCTGGCTCCTTTTCTCATCTGCATTAGTCTTCGCCGTTATCGTGGTCGGAGGTGTCACACGTCTCACAGAGTCCGGTCTCAGCATCACAGAGTGGCGGCCTATTACTGGCATCATACCTCCACTCAGTGACGAAGATTGGAATGCAGAGTTTGAAAGGTACAAGGCGACACCAGAATTCAAGCTGTCAGTGTATTTCTCAAATTGCAGCTTTCTCCAGACTCGGCTGAATCATTCTGACAGGATAAACCATTCAATTTCATTAGGCGAATTTAAGAATATCTTTTACATGGAATGGGGCCATCGTGTCTTGGGTCGTATCATTGGTATTGCATTCGTACTTCCGCTGTCCTATTTTGCGGTCAGGAAGAAGCTTACCACTTCCATGCCCGCTAAG
>QFEL01000640.1:0-11180 GCA_003316195.1 Neoboletus brunneissimus | reverse complement strand
ACCTGAGTCATTGGCATCCAATGGTGGAGGCTTATTGTGAGGCTTGTGCTTCTCAGGGGGCATTCTTGAAGATGTGATTAGTAGGTGCTTCCATAATTTATAAGTAGTCAAGGACAATGAATATATTGACCCAAAGAATGACTCAGAATCAGGCCCCCAGCCCACCAAAAGGTCCATCTAATAATGTATAATGGTTTCTCACTGTCCCACAGTGGGAGACACCAATTCCAATACATTATGAGAAAGTCTACAGTAGTGGGATCTTGGCATGCCAAATAAGTACATACATCATCAGCCCAAGGTTGCATTATCATCTCCATCCAAAAGGTGCACAATGGACTCTAATTAGAAGCTGTGTGTGTCAGTGGGTATGACTGTGTGCAGGAGGCTGTAGCAGCCTATGCCTATGGTCTTCGTTGGATGTGAATACGACTTTGACAACAGCTGAGTCACTAGTCACCACCAGGCATGCTGGATGGAATCAGGGTAATACCAGTATATTTGCCACTGATTGTCTGTGACCTGTCTGACATGTTATTGGACTACACTATGAAAGACAGTTGTCCAAGCTCCTGGACTCCAAACCACCAGAGACTAGAGTTTGACAACCCAGGCTGGTATCAACTTATAAACCAACTACTAGCACAGTGTGCACAATGGTAAGATCTCAGGCTGCCACAATTCATTGCTTGTAGACCACTTCCACAGTGGCTTTTGATAAATTCCACATTTTCAGCATACTACAAATTCGTGCTCTTACAGAACGATTTGCATGGTTCTACAGTTCCACATTCCGCCACGGCCCACTTACATGTGTCTACGATTGATTCGATGCTATCAGACCTCCATCCCAGGAGTGTGCATGGAAAAGTTCTGACTATGTGTGCCCAGGCTGCCATTGGAGCTTCCCAGTGGGAACTTGTTCAGTGGGCTGACAGAGGTGCTAGGCAGGGGACATCAGTGCAAGAAGAACTCCACCATCGACAACCTCGCACATTGAATTCATTGGCATGAGCCAAGCCGCTTTCATAGCACTGCTCCTCGCAATCGTAACCATATCTAGAATTACAGGTCAGTCCGTAGGGATGTAGTGAGGGCTCCGCGAGAGTGTGAGCTCACTTGCAATCCTTGTCTATGTCTTCCCCAGCTTCAAAAACCCCGGGAGGGGGGATCGCGTTAACGCTCGAGTAAGTCACCGAGTTCGAACGTGCATACCTAGTTTCTTTTGTGCGAGTCGATATCGCCATATGGTATCCTGGATAAACATAATCCAGCAATCGGTACAGTACCAATCCTCCTTGGTCCACTTTGAGTACTCGTCGCCTCTGTATGTGAATAGCTGATGGCAGAGTTTTGACCAGTGACAAGTCAGCGCCAGTCTAAGAGGATTCGACTCGATGAGGTTGGAATATAGGTTTTGTGTCTCGACATATTCTCGTTCAACCCATACTTTCAGGTAGTCCCAGTCTAACGGAATCAGGTGGATTCTGTATTCCACTTGACAAAAGACGTACTCGTTTCATTGAACAAATTCGGAAATATTCGCGCATCGGGTCCGAAGCAAGCTAGAAAACCGTCACCACATTGATGGCCTACTCAGTTGAAGTCAGAACGACATACAATGGAGGAAACTATTGGCCATACATCGGTCATGCTCGCCGTTGATGTCATCAAGAATTGTCCCAATGAATCCCAAAGGTTCGGTAACGTGGCGTTCTTTAATGATCTCAAAGAAAGCGTGCGTTAAAAACCCTGTGTACGGGCCATCGTCATCAAGGTACTCTGTTGGAAGATGGGTGGTCGTCGCCTCTTCATGGCAGCGTAGAATGATGTGAGGACCTGCAAAGAGAAACATTCCATCCCAGTCGTCTGGACACACACTATTAAAACTTGGAAGGCCGAGAAAATTTCAAGACCAACATGAACCCCGAGCCCCTCCCAAATTACCAATTAAAATGACAAACCGAGCTACTTTTCTGATCTGGAGAAGCTCTTGTGATGAAAATTGCCGGAGGAACGATTTTTGATCCTTCCAGCTCTTGTTCAGATTTGATGCGCTCAATTGACCGAATCGACCCAGTTCTTTATTGGTAAGATCGAATCCGTGTGGACTCGGAACGAATCGACGGGGTCCATAAAGCACAGACATGAGCCAAACTCGATACATGGCCCGCTGAAAGCGAATTGATTCCACGCGAGACAATTTGCTCGTCCTTGAAGTCCGGTCCTTCTGACTGCATAAAGTCCATGAAAACAGGATGATAGAGTGCGAGCGACATCTTCACCTCCGGCTGAACAAATCTTCCAGAGCAGTCATAATGTTGGCATTGCTCATGAGAAGGCGTTCTTCTTCACGGGATGGCGTTTGGTTTATCATGTCGTTCTCGCTTTGAAGCTTCTCGACGTTTTCCGGAAGACTCGCAGAAGCTTGATAGTGGGCGAGTCGCAATGCCTGAGGCAGCACAGGGCCGACGAGATCATAAGGTGAGCTCATCTGTCAATGAGTCGTCGATGGGTGATCACGTTAGTAGACAAAGTCTTTGGCGCCGAGACTGAGTCCATGCTAATACCATGCTAAATTTCGGCTTATACTACATAGGTACTAGGAACAGAACGATTGGACTCAAAGTCACAGACCAAGTTCACATTTCTGGTCTTTCTTCAATTACTCCGTCGGACGTCGCATCCTGCTACAACTAGTATGTCACTGCAGTAGTCGACATGTGATGCGTTCAATAGGCCAGAATTTCGGGGCCTGGGACAGCCCCCGGCCCGTATGTTCCGTGATGTTTTTCAGTCATTTTATGTTGATAAAAAATAATATCTGTACTTGTCAGCCCCGTGCAGATATCCCTGATCCTTCCATATATATGCACACCGAAGCCATGGAGCGTTGTGCAGATTGAACCAGTGAAGCTCAGATCTTTGCCGGTCTGATCATGATCATCTCATCTAGCACCTCCTGCCGGCAGTACTCGATATCAAGTCTATGGTGACTATCCAGTGTTTACGTTCCCTGGCGAACACAAGTTAGCCCCTGCGTGTAGATGTTTAGAGGCCTAAACGCGTTTACAAATGTCGCTGCCTCTTAAGATAATCTGGCCGGATGGCGAGTCACTTTTGCCAACGTGGCATAGATCAACTCGGTGCGTGCTCACCGAGTCCCGAGTCCCGACACAGGCCGATAGGGCATCCGTTCGAGACGGTGGGGTTGCCAGTCCAACCGCTACCTGTGCAAATCAGTCCATCCAGTCCAGTGCATCAACACGCGGCAACTTGCCAGGTTTCACGTACGAGAATCCGGATTGATGATGATGTTTACAGGTCAGGTCCCAAATGAGATGGGAAATTGTAATGTATCATAGAAGTAAGCTGCGGGCTTGCACTGGATGGCTAACATCAGTGATTTGGTTCAAGCATCTTATGCACGATATCGGACCTCTCTGGGAGCATTTAGATTGTTACGTTCCCAGAAAAATACTTTGATGTTAGACAAGCTGCACGCAACCGCATACCTAGTCCGAATCTGCGTTTCGAAAAGAGCAAAAAGGGTAATTCACCAGCCATCACCAGTGCTGTTAAAGCGGGGGCAAAAGCTGTTTCCATCAGCGAATCAAACCAGATCGGACATCGCCATTGACGGAGGGGTATCTCGTTCCATATCCGAATTGGATGTACTTGAGAAGTCCTCAGACGAGAGGCTATACCCGGTCTGCCATCAACTGCCTGGCTGCGTACAGCCTGGGAGATTATCAGAAACAGGACAGTATCACCATCAGAACTATCTGGACTAGTATGTAGAGTTGCCTGATTGGGCGACTGGTTATCGACACTCAATGATGTCTATTTCACCCTGTGGAGTATCCGTCAGATACATCAACCAGGGATACCCAACTCGCCCTATATAAGTGACTCCCTGGCACAAAGTCAACCGCCAAAACAGAACCTGGAGAAAAGGAATACACCCTATAGATAGCTAGATAGAAATACTAAAAGTTATGTCAGTGAAAATTCGATTTTTTGTGGGACGAGCCTTGAACAGAGTAATCTCAATACCCAGACGCATCATAAACGGCAGCCACGTTCCACAGCCCTCGGATATATGTATAATATCGAAGCTGGAATACCATGCGCGGCAATTACTTCGTATATCGAAATCATGCGCTCGTTCGGAGATCAGCAGCAAGAGATAAGAGAACGTGCGCATGGAAACGGAGCAGCGGCTGATTGAAGTTAGTAGGAGATTAAACAACTTGCCGCATTGAATGTGGTACACCATGACTAAGCCCACAAAATCATGAAAACCTGATCTGGCCAAATCGACTGGGTAACTTGAACTAAGTTTGACTGTTAGGGCCGGGATTATTATCTTCTCTGATGATTTACCTACCCGACTCCTACTAGGACGACGCACCACAAGAACTTCAACACCAGAGCAAAATGTACCCGGAAACCCCCGAACCGAAGCAACAAGAGATCTCGGTCACGTGACAGGCAAGTAGGAGCAAGATTCCAGTCTCGGGGAGTTTTCCCAAGTGGAGTGACAGTACAATTAATACTTTGTGTGGGAGAACGATCAAAGCGTAGAGTAATCATGGGCGTATCTTTCAAGTCATTTCCTTGGCCTCGGTTCAGAAGTATCGGCCTCGAGATGACCCAGCAGCTACTTCAATCTCCGTGGCATACTGTGTTTGCCTCATGCCTCGCCGCGACGGAGTTAGGAGGCTTGATGTCTTCTGGCCCAGGAAAACTGCATGCTAACAAGTTCGGCGTGATGGACGAAGAGAGCATCAAAGCTGGCACAGCGGAGCTGATTCGGGCCCTGGACGGGCGAAGTCTCGACTATGTGATGAACAATGCTACTGTGGTTGATCCTTTTTGTTTTGCCTTTGATGCGGAGATGTGAGTGTGTTGATTGATCTGAATCGTAATTTCAATTCATCTTGTTCTTGATGCACTGCGTTCACGTTCGAACCGGGACATTTGGCAACACCGATCGTGTCGAACATGATGGGTCTGGCGTTAGTTTCGAGGTGTCTCTTGCCGGCGATTGAACGAAGTGATCGAAAGACAATTGTAAACCCGACGAGCGCGCTAGCGGCATTATGGCCCTACATGGACAAATTACAGTATCAGCAAGGCGGCGTTGAACATGTTGATGAGTAACACATACCGAATGGCCGACGTGCCTTGACTGGTAGGTCGATGGATAAACGTATAAGCAAGTAAAGAAGCGGCCAGATTTCGCACCGTTATTAGTCGATCCTGGGTGAGCCTGCGGCGATCTTGGGGCCAAAGACGAACGTCGAGCGGGTACTAAGCGTAATTACGAACGCGACGGCGGCCGATGCTGGGAAATTTGACAATTACCGAGGAAAAGAGATCCCCTGGTGATGACAGGGGGTTGAGATATCAACGCTGTCCTATGGGATTCTTTGTTGATGAATCAGGGGATGAATATGCGAGAGGGGGCTGTACCCTCGCGTGTCATTAAAGAACGAGGGGAGACATCCAAGTATTACAGTAGAGAATGGTACCTCCGCGGGAGTAGCAGCTCAGTATTGGACCAAGAGCAACCGGGTCACCTTTAGAAAAGCGTCCATCGTGACCTTTTGAGCACACGTCAGAGCATGAAGGGAGAATGACATCAATGATTAGCGCCCGTCGCTTGGGAGCGTGCCTGATGGGGATGCCCACGGGTTCGTCCGAGAGATGGACACGAGGTGGGCTGTGAGCATCAAACAGAGTCATACTCGGGCAAACTAATAGACTCTTGTTGGCGTGGATACCGAGACGGGCAGCGACTCCGACGGGTGCGACTCCGTTCCGCATTCGCATTATTGGGCTGGATTGGGGGGCGAGGTTCAACATTTTGATGTGCCGCAGCAAGGACATCATTTCGGGGTGCGGTGCTGGGCCTTGGGCATAGGCCAGAGGAGACCGAGTGAAGGGATGTCAGACATTGTTCGGAGGGACAAAGAGAGCGTAAAATAGGATAGAGACGATGATTCCTGGGAGTTTAACTGGCCCTGACCTGAGCCTGATTTACTCAGCTAAGAGCGCACCGCCTTTCAGGACGAGAGTCTTAGTCAACGGCGGCAAAGCTGGCACGGGGATCGTCCACGACGATGGCTGCGTTCTACCCAGGACCGGTCGCGACGGTGTTGGGGCAAGTTCCTGAGGAAAATGGCTCGAACATCACGCCGTCACATGGTGGAGTAGTCCAAGGTGGGTTCGAGTTTGATTTGCCCGTTAGCTCGGCTGCGGCTAGTCCTACTCAGCCACATCCATCCTACAACACCTCTCATCATTCTCCCCCTTCCTCGTCGTCCTCGCCAGCGACCTCAACGACGGCGACCACGACGACGACCGCAACAACAACAACACTTTCCCCAGCATTCACCACAGCGGCGACGGCCGTCCCACGCCCTCTCCCCGCACTGTCCGCGAGGGCATACTCGACCCCAAGACCTCGGCCGGTCTCTATGCCCCCGCAGTCCTACACCACGTCCCCACAAACAAGCTCTTCCGATCGCGACCGACAGCAACCCATGTCAGACCAGAAACACCGCCAGCACAGGGATGGCTCTACATCCAAACAGTCCCGCAGCGCAAACAGAGTCCTCGGCGACTATACCCTCACCAAGACCCTCGGTGCAGGCAGCATGGGCAAAGTCAAGCTCGCGATTCACAATGTCACGGAAGAAAAGGTTCTTCGTCTTCAGAACACCCCTCTGCACACGCCTCACTCATCCTCATTGCCTTTTGTTTCCCCACTAGCTCGCTATAAAAATCCTTCCCCGTGTACACCCTTCCACATCCCTTCCCAACGGCTCAAATGCCTCCCCAGAAGCTATCGCAAAGCAGGCTTCCAAGGATGCCTCCAAGGAGATCAGAACCATCCGCGAGGCCGCTTTATCCATGCTTCTGCACCATCCTTATATCTGCGGCATGCGCGAAATGATCATCCATCAACATCATTATTACATGGTATTCGAATACGTGAGCGGCGGCCAGATGCTTGACTACATCATCAGTCACGGTCGGCTGCGCGAACGTGTCGCACGCAAGTTTGCTCGCCAGATTGGCAGTGCACTTGACTATTGTCACCGCAATAATGTGGTTCACCGTGGTGCGTCTCTTCTTGTTACTTTTCCACGTGCCTCGTATTCACTCGCGTTTCCATCAGATCTTAAAATCGAGAACATACTTATATCAGAAACCGGAAATATCAAGATTATCGATTTCGGACTCTCAAATTTATATGACCCCGCCGAACGTCTTTCTACTTTCTGCGGTTCATTATACTTTGCAGCTCCCGAGTTATTGAACGCAAAAGTTTATACTGGTCCCGAGGTCGATGTATGGAGTTTTGGCGTCGTCCTCTATGTCCTTGTCTGTGGCAAAGTTCCCTTCGACGATCAGAGCATGCCAGCGTTGCACGCAAAGATCAAGCGTGGATTTGTCGAGTATCCAGTCTGGTTGAGCGCTGGTGCGTCCAATCGACATCCCTGGAAGATTGATCGTTGCTGATCCCATGAGCAGAATGCAAGCATTTATTATCGCGGATGCTGGTCACCAACCCTGTGGCACGTGCCTCATTGGCCGAGGTACTTGAGCACCCTTGGATGGTTCGTGGATTTAGCGGACCGCCCGACTCCCATCTCGTCCATCGGGAACCTCTTCGTGTGGACGACCTCGACAGGCAGGTCATCCGGGGCATGAAGGGGTTCGAATTTGGCACTGAGGAGGAGATTGAGCGCAAGCTGGTCGCAGTCCTGGAGTCTGAAGCATATATCCGCGCCATCACCACTTGGGACAGGAAGCGAGGTCGAAATGGTAGTCGCTGGGGCGAATCTTTTTCCAACTCCTCTCTCGCCGTTTCATTCGACGGTTCCTCGTCCAACATTCACAAGGATAGTTTGACTCCATCCAAGAAATCCAAACGGTTCTCAGGGTTCGACTTTTACCGTCGGAAGCTGTTTTCGCCCGCTTCTTCACCACCAACGACCCCATCCCATTCCCCACCCAACTCCCAGTCGCATCTTTCGATCGTTGATGCCGGTCGCGAACCTGCGGATCCTACGCGTGGGTTCCACCCGCTCATTTCCATGTATTACCTCGCTCGGGAGAAGCTCGAGCGCGAACGCGTGTATGGCCCCGGTCACTTTGCGAGTTCTCAGATATCCATACAATCCGGTGCCGTTGCCGGCGTACCCGCCATCGACGAGGCTAATTCGAATGCGTATGGCCCCAAGGCCCAATCCCAGCCTACCAAGCGAGAAACACAATCGCTCGCCACGCCTGTCTCCGCCAGGCCTGACTACAGTATGCCTCTTCCCCGTCTACCAGCGCCAGAAACGTCGCACTATTCTGGCATGTCCTACGATGCAACGCCTGCCACGGCGTCGCCTACGACTGCGACATTCCATGGGCAACCAAGGGCGCGTGATGTTGGGTTGCCGCCACCGCCACAACCACCAACGAAACGGGTCGACGTCTCTGCCGTTCCAACGACACCCACTACCAGCACAGCCCTGCCTCGTGCACCGCCTGCATCAACACATCGTCGTAGTCACAGTCTCAGCCAACGTCCGACAGTTCTGCGTGGCTTGGGTGTGTTTGGAGGGACGGAGAAACCCGTGGACGAACTGGCAGAGGATATACCCATGCCCCATACGGCTGGCCCAGAGGTTGGTGAATTCACGGCAGCCAAGGAGAGGATCGCTGGAGAGGACGAACGGGGTGTGCATGATGGTCCACTCTCGGCGGGTGCGACGCTCGTGAAGCGGTTCGGGACGTTGTTGGGCGGTGGTGCGCGCGGGGAAGATGGGAAACGAGGACAAGGGAGTATTGGCAAGCGAACGACGATTGTGGGAGGCGTATCGCTCAAGGCTGCGACAGACACGGAGGCGGAGAAGCGGCCGCAAGCGGTCGACATGTTTCATGAGAAGAGTGGTGCAGAATCAGAGGGTCGGCGGCAGACCACGTTTTCGCCGCCACCGCTGTCTGCGAGCCAGAGTCAGCCGTTGTCGCATACGCATCGGCGGGCGGCGACGATTCTGGATCCGCAGGGCCGGGCGATGCGCCATGAGCGACGGAGCAGTACGGGGGGTGCATTACTCCCAAGTATTGGTGGTACGATTGGCCGAGTTCGACGACCTTCGACGGGATATGGAACGAGTAGCGGGCGACCAGTGGCGGTGAGCCAGTTCGGGCGCACGGAAGAAGTCGAGGAAAATGCGGAGCATGAGACGTCTGATTCACGGGACGAGCGCTTTAGGGATGCTCCCCACGCGGACAAGGACTTCAAACCCGTTCATTTGAAAGGGTTGTTCAGGTATGGGATCCGAGTTTATTTCTTCATGGCCGGCAATGCTGAAACGACACGTTGAACAGCGTCTCTACGACGTCGACGAAACCGCCTTCGGTTCTTAAGGGGGACATCAAGAAGGTGCTCGATCGGATGCAAGTCCAATACCGCGAAACCAAGAGCGGATTCGAATGCATTCACATACCGTCTATAGACATCTCGTCTGTCCCTGAGAGCGCCCAGTTCCGCCCTAGCAATCATCGTCGGCGCGGATCGTCAGGCTCTAACGAAACCGGCAGAACCCCTCGTTCCTTGGTCAAGAAAGCTTCGAAACTCTCCTTCGGTGTCAAGTCACGTGATCGGGAAAGTATCAAGGAGAAGGAGCCCGAGTTGACAACCCCCGAAAAGGATCTTCCGAATCGACCTTCGATTGGGACGGCGTTGAGTGCGACGCCGAGTAGTGGCTCGTCGTCGTTTTTCAACGTGTCATCGACGGCGCATACGGTTCTTGCCGACGGGTCACGGCACCACGAGGTGAACGGGACGATGACGCCGGTGGCGTCGCCTTTGGATGAGTCGCGATCGCATTCGCCGACCAAGAGTAAAGTCTTACCACCAATACCAAGGGATTTCGGCGCGGCGCAGCAGATCCAGGTACCACCGCAACCACAAACGCCACGACCGACGCTGGCTCCGTTCCCTACGGGTGAAGTGGACCGAGAGGTGTTTGAAATGATCGGTGCGAATTCGTTGTCGGTCCGCTTTGAGATCAACATTATCAAGGTGGGTTTTGTCATTCGGCGTGCTATTACAGATGATAACATCTTGCGTGTAGGTTCCTTGGTTACCGCTCCACGGGATTCAATTTCGAAGAGCGGGCGGGGATGGGTGGCAGTACCAGATGTTGGCGAGGAGGGTATTGACTGAGCTCAAGTTGTGATGCAATGTTGTCTCATTTCATCCCGTTTTTGTCTCCCCCTCCTCCACTTTCTCTATTTTCTCATCTTTTTACTTTTTCCCTTTTTTTGAATCACTCATTGCAGCGCACAACCCCCGGCGGCGATAATATGCTTTCCATCCGTACATCTGTGATATACTACTGTTCTTTCTCGCTCGCTCGCTCGCTCGCTCTCTCCTCCCTTATTCACTTCATAGTTGTTCCATGGCGCGTCCATCAATTCCTCCTCGTGACTGACCTGGGTAGAAACAAGATGGTATAGGTATGACATTATGTCACATGGTCCTGTTTCTTTCTTTTTTTCCGTATCGCTACATCGTACACGTACTTATTTACTCTCCCGGGGTCCATTCCTCCTCTACTTTGGTTTTTCCCTTCGCTTGTATCGATCATATATCAATTTGATGACGACGTGACGTTTTTACTTTCTTCCTTCAATCCTTTCTCTACCTTTCTTTTTGGAAGTCTGAGGAGAACTCGGGTCCCGGGAGGTTTATCCAGGACGATGATAAGGGGGAAAAAAGTAGGAATGTACATATATGGAATTTCTTCATGGTGTATATGTATCGGAGATCGGTTCAAGTGTGATTTGACTGATCAAACTCTACGACGATTGCGAGCCGCCATCTGTAGAGTTGGCACAGAGGTCTCTGACTTTCATGTCATCGATCATCGATATCCTCGGGTGCCTGTGATCGCGACTCGAGTTAGGTGGCGCCTCGATTCCTTGACTCATTTTCCCAACCCGACTACGGGACAATTGCTCAGGCAGCTTTGGCACTAGGGTTTGAGTAACAGGTGTGGCATTACGGTGTCGACAGCACATGAACACAACCTAGGATGAAAAAGTGATGCATGTAACGACGACAACAGAAGAGAAAAAACGGTGACTAAAGTGCAAGGTGACAG
>QFEL01000619.1:0-11971 GCA_003316195.1 Neoboletus brunneissimus | reverse complement strand
GACGAAGGGCTGGACAGGGCACGACCCATTGAACAAATGACGAGTGCAGAGAATACAAACAACACACCGGTATAGAATCACGGGCATAGTGGATCCGGCGTTGCCACCCGCGGATGGATACGTCGGATGGGCACCGTACGCGTTGCTGGGAGCACGATGTGCTTTCATATCAGGCAAAGCTGGGACACGAGGACTTACCTTTTGAACTTTTTCACCATGCCAGTTGTCAACAAAGTATCATGTGGCCTAGTAATAGTACTCGGACTGGGGTACAATCACAAGGACGAGATCCCTTTTGTCGCGGTTCGACACGGAGCCGTCAGAGTTGCTGTACAAAGACGCCCGATAAGCCGGCCCGAAAGTAAGCACGAGGCAGGTTGAAAAAGAGGAGTCCGTAGGAAAGTCAGCAACCATCGGCAAATTGCAGCGACTCGGACCTAAGCCAGAGTCTGCGCGGAGTCGTCGAGGAGTACAAAGGGCAGTGAGAGTTGGGGACGAAGTGAATACGAGATGCATACGACAAGAACATTATTTTATCTACAGTGGAGCTGGTTTCCCGTGCGAAATTGTCCACAAAGTGAAGCAATCAAACTCAAGGTTGATATTGTACGAACAAACATCACTAGTCACTTGTCCTCTACGCATTCAGATCTTACTGAGTGAGGAAGATACGGACGATGGGGCTGGAAATCACCGACATTTATTGAAATGCCATTCACTAGCAGTCAGCGTCATTGATCTCCCAGTAGCCAAAGGCTCCTGAGTTCTGCGGGTATACACAAATCGTTTAGTGTCCACCCAGACATTTCCAGTCAGCAACGTACGCGCTGGAAGCATTCCTGGGCACCGAAGAATTCCATCCCATGGAAACGAACTGGTGTCGTGGCACAGAATTCCCGCCAGTCGCTCCCCTTTGGGAGATTTTCCAGGTAGTGCTCGATGCGCTGTGGGGTGGCGAGATTTAAAAAAGTGCAACGTTTTCGAGATTCGAAACTTACCCGCTTACCCGATCCCCGAGACGTGCAACCCTAGAGTGGTCATCAATTTGGCATAACATAGAACCCATAGTGGAAAGGGCTTTCCTTATCCTGGTACCAAATCCAAAACGTTGCACAGTCTGGTTCATGCTCATTAATATCCCATCTTCCGATGACAAAACCAGGGCCCTGGCACGACGTCAATTTTGGGGGTGTCCTCTAGTTAACACCACATACCTTATCCTCACAACTCTTTGGCAGATACGACATCCCGTGAACTTCAAGTGGTGTAGCTTTGCACGCCTCTATGCGGCGTTCCCAATTCTTCGGCAGATTCATCAGGACTGCAGTGTATTCCCTCGTCCCATAAGTCTTGCACTGATGTGCCTCCACATGACCCCAAAACAAACCCAATCCTTTGCGTTCCTCCTCCTCGCGTCGCGCACGCTCTTTCAACTCCTGTTCATGCTGAATACGTTCTTGATCCCATTCGCGAAGCAATGCTGCATGTCGCTCGTCTTCCCACGCCCACCGCGCTTTCACAACCTCCCTCTCAGCCACATGTTTCTTGTGCTCCAGCAACTCCTTGCTCCATTCCTCGCGGATCCGTTCCCGAACTTGAGAGTCCACAGGGTCATTACAATAAGTGACCGGCATCGTGGTCATGCAAAGGCCTACAGTGATGACAAACGTCAGGAGTGCGACGAATGATCGGGTGTTCATCCATGTAACTGTAAAGTTCTTGAGGTTGCTAGATAGCTCGCTGAGGAACGCCTTGATGTGAGACGAAACAGTGATACGTATGCAAGACACATGCTTACAACGGTGACCTCGGTGGGTCCACTGGCGACCAGCTGTTGCGTTGAGGTGACCCATTTGGGGGGACAGATCCAGAGTACGGCGGCGGCGGATGTGCAGAACTGTCATCATGCGTTGATATGTCTCGGTCCAGGTCATTAGATGAACACTTACTTGGTAGCGCCGTAGTTGGCGTTTGAATTGAATCTCACCATGAACGTTGATGTCAATTCAGCTCTGGTCCGAAACTTTGACGTTAGTTTGTCAACTGAATCCGAACTGTCGTCGATAAACGGATCATTTACCCACCTATTAATGTGATTGAAGAAGGACTTTTTAAAAAAGAGTGGTTCAGCGAGCTCGCGGTGCGGTGTGAGTTAGAGCACGGTAGGGCTACCGTGCGGTCTAGACTCGCATGTAAGTTGCCGAAAGCCATTGCCTAATTAATTGAGCGCTGATCGATCATTCCAGGCTAATTATGTAAGGCTTGCTATCCTCATTCTCATCTTCCCGATCTTCCTTGACAAATTATCATCTCAGTGCACCGCGGACGAGCATTGACCGGTATTCGTCCCCGCGTTGTGGCCCAAGACACCCGGATCCCGGAAGTAATCGTAGATTTAGAGAAATCCCACACCTTTCTTCCCAGGTTAAGTGTACCTTCTCTGTTCGTACCTAGTTGTGTTCACAGCGGAGGTACTACTCATGCCCATCGTCATGACCTGAGCATCCAATCTTGGCGTAGGCATTCAAGGTGTTCCCAGACAAATAAAACCTGTGGCACAAAACGGCAAACCTCGGCGTTGAGAAGGCATAATGGAACTCAGTCAGTACCCGTAATATTCCTGATCTCCGGGGTCTCGTGTTGATGATGTACTCGCCGCGAATCACTCGATGCCGTGCTGACACAAGCTATGCACTGCTGCCGCAAGGAGAGATTCGATGTTTAATGTCTGCGAAAGCGTCGTCCGGAAGGAACAAAGACTGCGTTGGACTTGCATTCCCGGTTTCTAGCGGACGGGTGATGCGTCTTCGACCGAGATATAGCCTGTAACATGGACAGTTTTCAATGCGTTGGTGGCGAGGCATGATCGTCGCGTGGTGTGTCCTACCAGGTGACATACATAGTCTCTGAAATACTAAAAGAACAGTGCTGGTTATGAACGAAATGAACGCGAGACCAGCTAAAGGGATGGCCTCGATGATTCCGAGGGACGTCAGTAAGTGATTGCCTTGGGCGAAGTGCGACTTTAATCCAAGGTGTCCACCGGACTAGTCTGGAATCACGAGCATTCGACCATTGCTAGGTTGGACGTGCGCAAAATCAAGTCTACAAACCCGCTGATTCATACCTAGATGAGACGGAAATCGCTCTCCATCTTCCCCAGCGACATAGTAAGTCCCCGGGAAAAGCGTAATCGAGCTATGAGTGAACGATATGACTTCTTCGTGCAATCACTCGTCGAGAGACGGGTCGAGATGTATCGAGCTAATCTATCCGCTGAAGACACCAATTTGGGTGCCAGTGTCGGTCCTGTTTCATTGACAACCACGATAGTGAGTAGCGCACTGTTCACGATCTCGCCCAGAGTTCCTCGAGGATGCGCAGCCTTTGGAGCTTAGTGTGTCACTCACTGGTATTGTAAGTGACTTTACGATGACCATGGATGGGGACCGGTGTTCTTGAAGGATTGTCCGGGAGGTCATCTACACATGCTAGAACTCGAAAGTGGTCGCGGTCGCCAGTGGAACCGACGTGACGCCGTTCCTCATCATGTTGGCCGGCTTACGGGAGAAGAAGAGTTCCGAAGGCAAGTGAAGACGCGGATGGTATCGCCCTCGTATCAACCACTGAACAAGTCCTCGAGCCTTACCTTCTTCCTGGATTCTGGTGAATTTAAACAATACACGTGACAGTTTATGGCAGGAAGGGCTTACCTCGTCATTCCAGTATATTGTGTAGTCTGGTTCATGTCAGTTGATTCCCCACCAACCTATCACAACACTGAGGTCCGAACACGGGATCAACCTCCTGCACATTCCTTTGAAAAGCTCACCTACCGTATCTTCGTAGGTCTTTGGCATTTATGTGATAAACACATGTCTTGCACTGATGTACCTCCACATGACCCCAGATCGAATTAAGCCGTTTGCGTTCCCCCTCGTTATGCACGCTTTTATTCAGCACCCGTTCACGCTGATTACGTTCTCACCCCCATTCGTGACGCAGTACTTGCTCCATGCCGCTTATACTCCAAGTTCCTGTCTTCACAATCTCCCTTTAGGCCACCTGTTTCCCGTGCTCGAGTAAATCCTTGCTCCATTCTTCGCGGATCTGTCTCCAATCAGACGAGTCCACAGGATCTTTCAACAAGTGACCAATATCGTGATCATGGGGAGGCCCACAGCGATGACAAACGCCAACGGCATTCATTCACATGCGGATCACTTAAAGATGGCAGATGGTTCGCTTTTTCAAAGAAATGCTTCAACGAGAACGGACCAGCAAGATGTATGTAAGACGTGTGCTTACGGCGATAACCTGGGTGGATTCACAGTGGTGGCAGTCATTGGGTCAAAGTGCTCGGAAGATGACAATGGCGGAAGTTCGGAACTGTCGACCTGCATTGATGCGGGCCGGTACGACCATCTGAGTCCCTGCTTACCCGCTTGTACCATAATTTGTGTCTGTCCCACCATTAATCATTGTTGATTTCGCCCTAAACCTCGTCATCAGTTGTCAACCGAATCCGAGCCATCATAACGGACCGATTACCTGGCTAACAACGTGCTTAGAGATGCATTTGAAAAAACAGGCAGCTATATAAGCGAGCCCACGACGTGATGGGAAGCGATACGATTTAGACTCCTCGGACCTCCCATGTTACCGAAATAGAAGTAGCGGTGACTTCGTCGATCACTGCCGCACTTCGGCAGGGTCCGTCAAAATATTACCTCCGAACTACCCTCTTTTGGTACGCCACTGAACACACAACATTCTCATCATCTTATTCCCACATGTCCTATTTTCCGTAGTATTATATCTACATCTGCAAATTTGGACGGATAAAAATGAGGCAGTAGTTATCTTAATCGTGAGCTTTGAAATCGGCCTTCGTTGCTGACTGTGAATCGCTCGATGCCGAAGCGGAGTTTTAGATGAATGTTGCTCGTGCAACGCGTCCAAAAGACGCGGTCGTTGGCGATGGCGGGCCGACGAGGACAGCGAGCTTTTTACCAGGGATCCGGAATATGGGGCCCGATATCGGAATTGAGACGTTCATTGGTAAGTCCCATCGGTACGGATTTTCCTTCGTCGAACGGTCGCATGTCTCATACTCTCACGTTGCTTACACGTCATACATACGTTCCAGAACGCTCCCCTGCTCGCTTCCCCGCTATGACCTATCGAACGTCCGACAACAGCGCGTGAAGTGAACTATTGAACCTTTCCTCAGGCTGCGTGAGGTTGTTTTGTTTGCCGAGGCGCGGCAACCTTCTTTGGTGGACATTTCCAGAACGGGAGGTTCATCATACACTCCTAACCGTAGGCGGTGCAAGTGTTCTCGCTGTCATCCTGCCGATCCGACGAAACATCACCTCATATACTCACCGCGAACGAGTAGGGACCGGCGTTTGCCCTCGCCAAACTCATGACATGGCAAAAATGTGACGTTTTGAGAGATGAGACCTGTATCTGTCCTCCTAGGTTATACGTAAGTACCTTTGTCACCCGAACAAACGCCAGCACACACCGCGTATGATTAAAGTTAATGAACAGCGTTCTGCTAGCCGTGGCAAATTCGGAGTTCATCAACATAGACATTTGACGTGCCACTTCACTCTGTGTACCCTTGTCGGGATTGCAAGTTTGGATTTGACTGGATCGTCTTTGCGACTTACCTCGAGTAGGAGGTGATCACAACACCCACGTTCTGTGATCATCCAGACTTGAGTTTGGATTTGGATCGAGGTGGATTGAGACGACCCCAATGCTGCACGACTACGCATTCGGAGGAGAGGGCTGATCTACGTAGACCCGTTGTATGGGGTTTGACGCTACTCCTAATCGCATCGCCCGGATCCGACGTATCACACCGACGGCTGTCATTCATGGAGGGATCCACATGGTGGCATAGTCCAAGACGCGCGATGATCGGTGTCACTGGGAGCTAGTTATGTACAGTAACACCTTCCTTCGTTGGTACAACAGCTACATACGGAACAGTCCGTTGCCGTTTCGAGGTGATCCATTCGTGTTCGTTGATAACATTTTGATCAGAAATGTCACAGCAGGTAATATCACGATGGATTACGGGTGGGATGCAGGCACAGATGATTCCATCTCGTGTAGAAGATTATGCAGACTGCTGACCGCGCTTAGACAGGGGACGAATCCTGTGACCAGGACCGTGAAACCGTCTTCCCAGGGGAACGCTGGACACGGATCTACAGCAGAGAACGTCGTTATTCCAGGGTTGTCGACAAATCCTGGATCTATGTCCCAAGGGTTAGGGGTTGACGTATATGTACCAGATCAAGTACTGAAGACGCGACGATGCTCGGAGACGACACCAGTTCGTTATGGAAATGTCATACAACGAAAAATATTTCATCCTGTTGCCACGCAATTCATTCTGCGTGACATCGTGCAGGGCTGGGTACAAGGGCACATTGATGCCGGATACGAAAACGACATGCTGTCCGACGGCAGATGTAGTACAGGCAGATACGCCCGCGGACCGGGAGAGTGTAAACCACTGGCGTGGAGCCAGCACAGATGCGAACGGAGTCTATGTATTCATTTATAGTGTAATAGCTAGTTGTGGATTGGTTTAATGTGTTCAAGTATGTACTAATTTTTTCTTCCAAGTCATGTCCCTGACCTTATCGATTGTGATCGTATGATCCATGTCAACACACTGCCAACATACACGCACTCGATCTACGTCCGGGAACGTGGTCACCGTCTGCGCATGTGCGACAGAGATAATATTGGGGGCTCACCCTGCTGTGAATCGGGGAGATCAAAACAGTCCAGGAATGAACCAATGTTTAGTGGTCGCCGCATAAGCGTCCCACTCTGAACCAAACAGCTTTTGGAGTTCCCTGTCCTCGGCAATCGCACGGCTGACGCCCACCGAAAGCGCCCACATCCACCACACAGTCCACAGGAATCCCGATCCAACGGGTCCAAGGACGCTGCACTCTACTGCCAAGCTCCCCGCAGACAATTGCGCGAACGCGATGCCGATGACGATGAGGATGGAACCCGTGTAGGATGGGTGTCGAACGTAGCTGTAAGACCCGGACGTCACTAGCCTGTGACCCGGGAGAATGCTGAGGTCAAAAGTGAAGAACTGGCCGAGTTCTTGGAAACACCGGATACGGATGAGCATCCCAGTGACGGACAAAAGTACGCCCGTCAGAAACAAGGGCGTCACTATGTGAGACCGAGTAGCTGGACATATGGCTGTATCCACGTGGGCAGATAGCGAAGGGAAAAGGGTTGCACCGAAATAGTTGTTGAGTGTGTAAACAATTTCCATTGTCGCGATACACCACAATAGCACACTCTGAAGCTGTGATCATGTCTTGAGAATTGGTCCGATAAACAAACGAAATGCAGAGCTACCTTGAAGATAAAAGGGGCCATCTGCAAGATGTATGCCTCCTCGGTATGATAACGTCCTTTCACGGGCGTCTTGTTAGGTGGTAAAAATGCCCGATAATGGCTTAATGCCTGAACGAGGACGAGAGAAGCGCGAATCAAGGTAAGCATGACGAGAAGTTATGAAAGCAGCCAAGGTGTCGAGTGAGCTGTACAGCACGCAGTGGGGGAGTAGGCAGCCCTTTTATAAGAGTGCGGAGAAAACAGCACGACATTACGTTTTTGGTGACGGAGGACGGATAAGGGTTATGATATATGATATCCCACATCTGTCCTCCCAGGTTAATCCTTTCGTGCCCGTGCCCACCCGTTTGACGGTCCCCCGGGTACCCATACCCGTCATGACCCGACCGCCCTCGACCCGTAGGCTGGCCCTCATAGGGCTACGCGGGTGCCCGCCACCCATCGTAAGCCTTGGGGGTATCAGGGGAGACGAAATCAGAGATAGCCGAGCAATCCAGGAGCTTGGAAAAGGGGTCGAGAGTGTCCTTCCCAGGTATTCTCCGAGTGTGACCACGAGGTCTTCTTGTTTGGATATGCCTCCGCGGCAGTTCCAAGGAAATGTCATTGCGTTCGCGACGGACCACCTTTGACCCTCATGGAGACAAGGGGCTTCTGTGTGCACGAAGACGTATTGTGTGCGTCCGCGGACAGAGTGGCGCCAAGAATTGAACTTGGCGGTCGCGTGAGTTCATGGTCAATGGGTCCGGGGACGCTAGAGCGCACAAAAACCGTGTAAGCTGTTCGGGATAGAAACGCCGTCCGAGGACGGTTGAAAAAGCACAAAGGTGAGAGTCCGTCTACTGCAACTCAGCTCCAAATACAGCCCTGTCAGTGGTGCGAATGTTGACGTTCGCGTGTCATCCCCAACTAGTCGAAAACGACGAAAAGAATCATTCTTCCTCCGTTGCTGGGAGACGTGGCCAATCTTATCCTGAGGAATCGATATGAGTCTATCAATCGGGAGTAGTCTGTCATTGGCGGTGGCGTATTCGAGTATCCCTGACTCTAGTTACACTGTGGCACCCGGCGGTGTGAACGAGGTGGTGGGAGTCTGAATGGCGACGTCGGGCCGATGGAGATGATCAGCCTGGCTAATCGATGGAGTAGCAGTTGGCCAGTGTGACTCACCCACACTAACATAACCTATAAACACTCGGTCAATAAACTTGAAGCTTGTTTTTCCCCCCTACCGTCGGCAATGTCCAAGACTATGCAGGCGGATTGGTCTCCCTCGTCTTGGATGTCGAAACATGCCGCCCAGGTGGGAAAACATCAACCGAATCTCGTCATTGTCACTGGGAAGCTACAGGGCTCATTTCCGCACTTTCCCTTCGCAGTCGGTAAACTACCCGGACTCAGAACACCTCTCCAGGTATGCTCCGTTTTTTGTGGTTCATTCACTCCGAATCATAATTTGCCGATGACAGCACACTGGCGAAAATCAGTGCCTTGCCTCCTCTCGTGACGCCATCTGAGGTTTTTTTTTCTTTTGACGCTTCGGTGAATTCACCCGGGGCGTTAATAGTCTTCAAATTATTAGATCGAACGTTTGCGTTTCCAACTGGCAGCAGTCCAACGGAATGAAGCTTTCCTTCTTCACGCAGGAGATTGTGCAGAGAGCTTTGATGCATGTACACAAGTGCGTGTTATAATGTTTGTCCCTGAACGCACAATGTTCCTGACCCCGATGTGACAGCAAAATATATCCGCAAAAATTGGGTTGATCCTCTCCTTTTCTCTCATACTGATTTGGGGTGGCCGTCTTCCTGTAGTATGTCATCGATACCCATGCTTATGATGCTCGCCGGCGGTCATTCTCACGAGATGCGCGCAGATACGCGTCGGCCGTATTGCGGGTCAATACGCCAAGCCGAGGAGCAGCGGCACAGAAAAAATCGGGGATAAAGAAGTCCTTAGTTTTCGGTACGTTCAACTATCCTGAGCAGCCAGGCCATCCATAATGAACATTTATTCAGGGGTGACAACGTCAACGGGTGAGTCTTTTCGCCCCTAAGCCTTCGTCGCTGACTCGTCCTCAAACCATTCGCGTGTTAGTTTGGACCCGGATGACAGGACACCAGATCCGCGGCGACTACTCAGGTCAGACTTCATGCGAGATTGTTGCGCTGCCTGCCTCACATGGAAGTAGTGCCTATTTTCACTCCACGGCGACACTGAATTATATTCGCGGGTTGCTGACTTCGGGATTTGCCTCCCTGCATCATCCGCGGGACTGGTCGCTTTCCCATGTTCGCTCACCCTCCCTTCGGTTAGTACTACGGGGCATTTTAACCTGTTTCACCCCTGATCGACATTTCTTAAATATATCTAGAAGTGAATTTGAGAAAATTACAGAAGGTCTTACCGATGCATTAGACTTCAGCCGCACAATCGGCGTCGATTCAGGCAGAGAAAGTGTACCGTTTGAACGCGGCGGCGGCCGGGGTGTCCTCGGTGAAGTAGATTTCTATACCAGGTTCGTCGAACGATGTTTCGCCGACATCATGGTAAATGTTGACATTTTTGGGACAAGTCATGAGGGCCTCCTGCTTGACTATGAACAAGCGCTCACCCGTGAGTTCCCATCCGGAGGGCCGCCATCTGGAGCATCACAAGAAAAAGGCTATTATAATACATCTGCACACTTTTTGTGGATCGGTGATCGTACCCGACAGCTTGATGGAGCACATGTCGAGTACTTCCGCGGCATCCGCAACCCGATCGGAATCAAAGTTGGCCCAACGTTGGGCAACGAAGAGCTAACTCACTTACTCGAAAGTAAGAGATGATATCATTCGCTCCACCGCGTTCCTGACCCCCATTCACCCCTATTTTCTTTCCTTCGCTTTCCTCGTTCTCTGCGACCCTAAGTTGTCAACCCTAACAAGGAACCCGGTCGCGTCACGCTGATTACGCGCTACGGGGCCGGCAAGGCAAGTCGTTCTTCCTCGACTTTCCATGGAGTTCTTCTTCAGCATTACTTCTGATGTCACTGATGTTCCACTGTTTTTAGATAGAGAATCATCTCCCCGGTCACATCCATGCTGTCCAGACATCCGGACACCCGGTCGCTTGGGTATGCGACCCCATGCATGGCAAGTGCGTTATTCATAGCCCTTCCTCCTTTTAGCCTTCTCCACCTCCATAAGGCTGAGGCTGACATAGCTGGGGTTCGAAACCCACAGCACGCTCACATCCGGAACGGGTCTCAAAACTCGCCATTTCGGGACCATCATCAGCGAACTGACTTCTTGCATTAACATTCACACCACCTGTGGTTCCCGCTTAGGCGGCGTCAGCCTCGAATTCACGGGCGAACTCAATGACGAAGGGTTCAGCGTCACCGAATGTCTCGGTGGTAGTATGGAACTCAGTGAGAAGGAACTCGGGCTAAGATATCAAGTGCGTCAAGCGTTTCCCTGTCTTTTGCGAATGATTGTTCTGATCCCGAATATCTCCGAACAGTCTTTTTGCGATCCAAGACTTAATTTCGAACAGTCATTGGGTGAGTCACAGAGATAGATCGATCAGGATCTTGTCGGTTCACTCACGCGCGCTCACGTGATTGCAGACGTCGCTTTCTTGATCTCCAAGTACTTCAAAGAAGCACCTCGTGGAACGGGAGAAAACAATATCTATACCGCGCTCGGAGGGAGGAAATAGCTCTCTGTTTTGAATTAAAAATCTAAAGGATCAACGGAATATACGGAACAGCGGTCCTTGTTCTGCATTGCTACACATGTCGTACGTATGGCTCGTATTATGGAAACATTCCAAAAAGAAAGTCGAAAAGAGAAAGAATCCTCTGCATGGGACACCGTGCGACGCTTCTTCACTGATCATGAGAGATCGAAGCCCGCACCAGATGAAATTGCTTGAAGTAACTTTTCTCGAAGTACTTTCTCACTCTTGTACCTCGGAAGCTGGACAGAGGCGCATGCGGTCAGCGCGAAAAAGTCAAAAGAAAGCGAGCCGAAAATGGTTTTACCTTCAATAGATTGACGCATGTGCTTGACGTAGGCAAGCGGTGTTCGTCGCTCCCAGCGTCCCGAATCGCAAAGAGCGGGTTCAACTGCTTGAATCCCCTGTGCATCCCCTGTCAGCGACCTGTCAACGATCAACACGAGAACAGCATCACTCACAATAACGGTGGCCGACTGCAGCTTGTGACAAAACGCAAAAACGTCCGCCTCTGTTCCTGGTCGAAACTCTCCATGACCTAGAGAAAGGGAGAAAGTGTTATTTTTGCCCAGAAAAAATAAAGATTTTCGTGTGACTGTGACGTACCCTCCAGAATGCCTGGATGGTCGGTTCCTCGTTGTCATACAACCCGCCATAATTGGTGTGTTGTCTCAAGTCGTCCAGGTCCACAGGGGCGTTCACGCCACCTAGCAGAATTTGCAACTCTTGTTGATTGAACATGCTAAACGAAGCGACCGGTCAGTCCTTTCCCTCCTCCCATCTATTCATAAAGACGATAGCTTTTCGGAAACGCACCGGAGCCATTTGGGGTCTATCATCT
>QFEL01000617.1:0-30539 GCA_003316195.1 Neoboletus brunneissimus | reverse complement strand
ACCATCTAAGAGAGATGTCAGTAGTTGTCAAGACACATCGTCGGTCATCACTGCCAGCAAGCAGCTCTTGTTGACCATAAATACTGTAAGAAAAACAAACAGGGGGGATAGGGAGGACAGGGTTCCGCACAGGTGGACTGAAGAAGGAAAAATCACGAGGAAGCCAAGGAGTTGAAAGTACGTATGTACATTATAACTCAGACACGATAGATGGAGCAAGGCAAAGCGGAAGACACAAAGAAAAAACAACACAGGCGCGCAAAACAAGCAAATAGAAGGGGGAGAAAAGGACTGACGATGCATGACCCCCCCAAAAAACGACGATCGATCAGTGTCGCGGTATCCCCTCCCCCTATACATCTTGATCAGGATCCTTTTTTTCTTCCTTCATCCATCCATCCGATTCCTTTTTCTCACACACCACGTTTACTTCATGTCTAGATCGTCTGGATTAAACCACTCGCGGAAATCTTGTTCAAAGTTGATACCCGTATCCTCGGGCCTAAACAGCGCTTGCGTGTCGAAATCGTCCAATGTGCTAGCCACAGAGTGCATGAACTCGGCGGTGAGGAAGCTCGCAGGGACTTCAGGCATTGACGCCGTCGGTTGCGTCGCTGGGTTGATCGTCGGCGTGCCATTCACGACAGCAGACGGTGAGGGCGCAGTAATGCTCGAGCTCGTCGCACTCGGCGTTGGTGGTGCCGTGCTGACTTGCGTACCGCCGCTTGGATTGGGGGGCCCTTGTCCGCCTGTTACAGGGTTGGGTGCCTGCTGGTTTCGTGGAGAACCCTCAGCACCGCTCGGCACGGGTGGTTTCACATCTTTGGGCTGCTCCTTCGGAGGACCGCCGGCTGGTGACGGTGGTGGCATCATCATGGATTTGTTTTGTCCCATTCGGTTGTTTTGTGGGCCAGAAAAGGGGGGTTGTCCTGGACCCTGGTTGAACGGAGGTTCACCGGGAGTGGGTGTGCCCGCTCCGCCTCCTGGCAGATTCGCCATAACAAGGCCCTTTGTGACCGCGTGAACATCGTGGTGATACTGCAGTTGCTAGATGGTGCGAATCTCAATACGGAGGAGGGAAAAAAAAAGACTCGACTCAGACTGACCCCCATCACGTTTGGTGCTCGATGACCTCCCATTCCAGGACTCATCGTGTTCCCGGGTATTTGTGGAGCACCCATTGGCATGCCCATGCCAGGGTTAGCCATTCCTGGAGGGCCGTGTGGCGAAAAGTTATTCATGCGACCACCAGGCATAGGTCCTGGTCGCATCATGCCGTTATTCACCATCTGCTGTTGCGCTTGCTGTTGCGATTGATGAGGGTATCCGACAGGGGGTACTTGATCCATGCTGACAGAAGAGCGCCGTACGCGTTTCCTGTCTGGGGGCGAACTCTCGCTATTGGGCAGTTGTCCGTGCTGATATGGTACGACATCGAACCATCAGACCGACGAACGAAAAAAGAGAGATCACGTACTTCTTCTCCTGGCGATGTGCTATTGCGCTTCACTACTCGCTGCTGTTGTGACTGTTGTTGTGGAGGTTGGGGCTGCTGTTGTTGAGGTGCTTGCTGCTGAGGCGGCAATTGGGGTGGCTGTGGCTGGCCGGGCTGCCGTTGACCGGGAAGTTGCATGCTTGGAGCGAGGCTTGAAGGGCCTGCAGGACCTTGCGGTCCTCCCGGACCCGCCTTCCTCATAGCTTGATTCGCACTTCGCTGCCGAGCAATGCTGACGATACGACTCTAAAAGTTCACGTCAATAACGGAGCCAAGGCTTCGACGCAAAAATGAAATGACCTTTTCATCAAACGTAAGCGACTGCAATTCTTTATCGGCGACGCCCAACTCCTGCCTGATGCTAGTCAGTACGGTAGTTGGGAGGCGAGAAAGCTCGGTATTGAGGCCACTTTCTGCAGCGCTGACGGGCGTCTGACGGTCCATCAAGGATGGGCTGGACTGCATCATTTGTCCTGCAGAGCCGGGTCGGCTGGGAGACCTAGCGAGTTGCGAGAATGGCGGTGTCTGTGTGGGCGGAACCGAGCCCATATTTGCGTTCGGTGGAAGCATACCCGCCCGACCCATGTGGCCCATGTGGGGTGACGGACCAAGTTGGTTCATCGGATTCTGTGGGTTTGGACCGGCATTACCGCCCTGGTTCTGTGGGGAATGGGCGATGGTCGGAGATTGGTACGGATTGACGCCATTTGGGCCGCGATGTTGGGGTGCGCCTTGACGCTGAGCTTGCATGAGGGTATTGAAGTTTTGTGGGGGAGCAGTGTTTGGGCCTGCTGGGGCAGATCCGGACGATGATATGGGGATACCGTTCGGCTGAGGGCCAGCACCGACCATCGCGAACGGCATTTGAGCTGGGTTACCTAGCGCAGAAGAGGGACCGTGACCGTTAGGGAGTTGCGTGTCGTGTTGGATCAATGCTTGTGGTCTTTGCGTACCATTTATCATACGGCCGACTTGAGGGAGTTGGTGATTGAGCGGTCTCGATCCCTGCCTGAGGTTAGCCTGTTGCATCTGGTGCTGGCGCGGGAGACGGGATATGTCGGTGGGGGAAAGAGGTAGGAGAGCAGGCGGGGGACACACCTGGGTGTAGACCATAGCGTCCTCTGTTCCTGCGCCATTGCTTTTAGCGGTGAAAAGGACCCAAAAGACGCTCCACCACCTGGGGGAGAGGGATGAGTTGGGGTGGGGTAAAAGGAGGCAAAGAGGATGGGACGGACTCGAACAAGAGGCCCTGCTTGGCGTTGATTGGGGGAGCAGAGTCTGGTGGAATCTCGGCCTCTTGGAGCAGTTCGCGAGCGGTTTTGCGGAAGCCACGTTTATTGCAGTAATCGTATATGTAGATATTGAACCTGGGATGAGGATGGAAGAATGAACTGGGGGACGAGATAGAGAGAGATAAAGGGGGACTGACATCCTGTCGCCCTCCCATGATGGGTCGGAGGAAGGCTGGGTGTCAGCGGTGGGGAGGGACATCGATCCTGGTGGACCGTTGGCCATGTTGGGAGGTGGGGGATGTCGGAAGGGGAGGGACGGTCAAGCGCGGGAATCGAGGAGGAAAAAGGGATGCGGCAAGACGGATGCGGGGTTGCGTACGGGGCTGGATGTGGACAGGCGGGGTGGGTGTGGGACGGGGATGGGACGGGGATGGGACGGGGACGGGAGGGCGGGGGCAGGGCGGGGGACGGTGTGGGTGGTGTGTGGGACGTGTGGGACGGCGAGGAAGGGGAGGGGCAGCGTCGGGAGATGGAAGTGGGCGAAGATAGCTGGCGTGCCAAAGGCGTTGCACCGCAGATGGGAAATTGCGAATTGTCGCCGACTCTGGCTGGACAAACTCAGCACGCCGTTTGCCGCGTTCCTCTACAAGAGAGTGACCTGTGCAGCACTCGGCGCCGCACCGCACGCCACTGCAAGCACCATCATGCCATCCCCATTTCCGATGCAACGCCCATAGTACCATTCCGTCGAGGCTCCACTCCTTGCCCGAGCATGTACCCGCATCCACTCTCTTGGGCGACAGCAACCACGACCAGCCCGACCGTTACGTCAAACAGCGACCCTGGCAGTCCGACAACCTCGAGCACGTTTTCTCCTCGACATTACAGCAGCATCCGAACACGCCCGCTTTGAACTACAGCCAATTCCTGACTTTCTCTCGTTACCACCAATAGCTTATCATCATGTACAACCCATGGGCAGTCGCGATATGCGTCTGTCGACTGCAAGGGGCGGGGACGAGGAATGACAGGGCAAAGACGATGTTCCTTGGGATAATCCGATAACCAGACGTGAATGCATGATTGTCGTCTGCCAGGTCTGTCCTAGTAACATACAATTATCACCCATCTACCCATCCATGTCTCCACGTCCTTGCTATCTCATCGATACGGGTCTGAGAATGCCGCTGCACAGAACCGCCACTCGTCGACCCTAACGTGAGCGATAACATCCACGTGGATTCCGAGCGACCTTCAGAACGAATACTGGATCCAGAACCAGACCATGTACCGCTGGCGAAAGCAGCTACAGGAGAACAAAGACTCGGGATATCCAAGGTGACGTCAATGTGCAGATCGCTACTTTGCGCCATTACATACGGATGCATTTTGTCGGACAGTGCATCCTCCAAAGCACTATCCAACTCTCTACAAGAACAAACGTTTCTTCTCAGCGAAACTATCAATCGCGATAGCTCATATTGTTGCGAAACGGCACTCCTGATGAATCTCGTCATTGAACATATAACATGTGGGACCGTAGTTACAACAGACGGAGGGATGGCGCCCAACGCCTTGCCATGTACAGTGGACTTGTGGTGCACGAATCCCTTCTCTTGATCATAACACCGTCTGCCACGACATTCGCCCTGCGGATCCGTGACCGTCGTCGAGCGATGTCCATCATCCCCTGTTGGCGTTCGCAATCCGCATCGCGCACGCCCGCAACACGCAGATCAAGACAACATGTGAACCACAGATTCATATACCGAAAAAGTCGCAACATTCACCGGCACGGACCTTGGGGATCAATATCAATAGAACGTCCACAGAAATACAAATCAGTCGACGCCACGGACCGAATTAGAGTCGGAACGAGGCCTCTAAAGAACACCTTCGGGCCTTCGGCGCGGTATGAATGAATCACTGTCGATAGAATCGTGCGATAAGGATCCGTTAGGCGTCGGGCAGGAGTCAGATTGGCAGGGCTAGGCTCGGTGCTCTGCATCCGTGTCTTGACGAGGTCCATCGGAAACGTAGCCACCCAGCCCGCAATTCCGGCAAGACCACCCGCGAGGAAGAGCGCTGACCAAGGCATACTGTTGGCCTCAGAATCAATTTCAGACAACAGTGAGGAATGATCGGCCTCCGAAGGCTGGGTTGATGGGGGCTTGAAGTATCGACACGTTGCCTCGTACTATAGCCTCGTTGTTCATCCGTCACCGATCATCACCACCTTCAAACTGGGGACCTTACCGTGAGAANNACGTTCCATACCCTGTGTCTCTGAGCGCGGTGGCAGTCAAGCCTCTGTAAAGTCCTCGGATGCCGTGTTGTTTGAAGATGGTCATCGCGACTTTAGCTGCAGATGCGTTCGCAGGATCGTTGGCGAGCACGTTCTGTTGTCGTATCTTGATTAATTCAGTGGGACTCGCGATAAGCCTGCAGAAATGGATATAGGTTCATTCGGAAGACACGCAGCACACTGCCTTACGACGTCACTATGCCACACCCGGTACCCGCAAGACCCACTTGTATCAATGAGGGAGCCGACGTAGGGTCATCGAGCTGAGCCCTCATGAAGAACTTGTACGATGAGAAAACGAGGCCGTTCATAAACGCGCATGCGGCCTAGCAATAGGAAGATTAGGTGAGACGCAGGGCATATGGAAGCACCTTGGTCTACGTACGAGAGGTGAAATGATGCCCTTGTAAAGACCCACGAACCGCTCTTCTCGAACGATCGTGCCGAACGCATGAAGTGTAGATTTATATTTGGAATAGATAGTTGGGTTCTGGAAGCGGGTTTTGACTACACGAGTGAAATAGTAGAACGTGACACTCTATTGGGAGGACTTGCCTGTGTCAAAAGGGTGGGCGACCAGGAGCCCAACCACACCTAGCGTCGACAGGTCAACCTCGGAAGGAATTTCGATACAATGTGTCTGCAACATACCTGCGGCGGTTCCAGCAACAAAGTCGACGGTTGGATCGAGATCAACTGGAGAAATTGGTGAGCACGAGACTCGGTGCGCCGCGGTGTTGAAAACAATGCTTGCCTGCCACCATTCTATATCCGATCCTTCTAATTTCTATGTCGTGCTTCAGAGACGAGGGTATCTCAGCGAAATGTATGCGGATGATCTCGTCGTATTCGAGAGCGCCAGGACACTCTAGCGGGCGTTCCGAATGGGGGAGCTTTAGGCGAGTCGTCGGGGTGTGTTCCGGTCAAGTTCCGGTGCGTCAACTTTGTGATGTTAATAGCATCGATCCGAGTGGCGCCTTGGAAGTTTGCCCACGGACATTGACCTCCACGACTTGCTCGCTGGGGTGTCCGAAAATACGCGAGAGATGGCGGGTAGGGAACGATTGAAGGGCCGCAAGCTAAACATAGTAGCACCCAGCTACCATCACTCATAATGGCTGACATCGCTACACCCGAGTTTCTTTCCAGTCTCAAACAGCTGTACCCAGCCCAGTCCACCTATGTCAAAAGCCCGTGGTACGCCGTCGCTGCCATCACGTTCAGCGCGAGCAACTGCCCCGAAGGCGTCCCGCTCGTGCTCGAGTATGTTCTCAAAGATCTAGACGCGATCGCTGCATCCCACGAGGATCGACTCACTGCCGCACGCAAGATACGCGACGCTGTGTTCAAGTCTGGCATGATCTGTGGATTTCCCAAGGTTGTCCACCACCGTTCCATGTGATGCACCGCAGCGAGTGATCTCATGCATCCAGCTAGGTGATCAACGCGCTCATCCTGCTCCACGAAGCGACTCCACCGGTACTTCAGGACAAGGAAACATTGCGGTATGCGATACATTCTGATCGTGTCCACTGCGCACCCATGCTAGCTCCATCTCAGGAATCCAGATCCGTCCATCGAGGAGCTCATCCAAGCAGGAAAGGAGTACTTCAATCAGACGTACGGAGAGACGGCTAAACCCACGCAAACCTTGATTAGTGCGATCTATCCTGATCTTGGTACGTCTTTGGGTTGGGGTTCGGTCCATGTTGCACGCTGAGGCGCAGACCAGGATACTACGTCACCACCTTTGCGTATGGCTATGGGTATGCGTTCATGGGAGCGACCTCGCCCATGGAGACATCGTTTGCGATGATTGCGGCGCTGATCGCCATCGACACGCCTCGGCAGATCGGATGGCACTTGGAAGGTGCGATCAGGAATGGCGCGACGAGGGAAGAAGTGAGAGCTGTCCGGGCCATTGCGATGCAAATATCGACCGCTGCGGGCATCGTTTGGAGGCACGACATTCCCGATCTCATCTAGTTAGAACCTATATAGATCACGTGATTCGCATGTCCTTGTGTGGCACAGGGCTGCGCAGATCCCTTTTCGCATCGCACCGTTCATCCTCGATTGTGTCTGGAGGTGGGACAATCGGGCTCGTTCATGTGAGCAGACTCTCACTGCGATCCGTCCAGGCTCGATGTCTCTGCAAGTCAATTTGTCGAGCAAGGAGATCAACGACGCGTACCAGAACGTCGTCGCTGGCAATGGTATCGACTGGGCAGTCTTCACTTACGACAAGGGTACGAACGATCTCAAGGTGCAGTCCACCGGAGATGGCGGCCTCGAAGAACTCCAGGAAGAGTTCTCGGACGGAAGGTGGGTCGTTCCCCGTCCTGCTACGCGACTGAAGACGACCTTGTCGTCCACCCCCAGAATCCAATACGCGTTTGCCAAGGTGGTCGATCCAAATGTTCGTTCTTTTCAATCCCCCTCTGCGCTACAGGTTGAACTAGGATGCTTATTCGATTCGCAGAGCAAACTAACAAAGTTTGTTCAAATCAACTGGTGCGGCGATGGTGTACCCGAGGTCAAAAAGGGCCTCTTCCACACCCATTCGAGCGCAGTTGCCAGGTTCCTTCGCGGCACGCATGTCGTCATCAATGCACGCAACGAGGTCTGTCTTTCTGTGAACCGATGTGGCACTCCCTCTCTGATCTGGTCTCGCGTGCGCACTCAGTCCGATGTAGCACCTTCAGTCATAATGCAGCGCGTAGAAACGGCATCGGGTGCGAAATACTCTGCACACAATGAGAAGCCACGCAAGTTTGAGCCCATCGCTCCCGTCGGCACCAACTACACTCCGATCGGCAAACCTGATATTGCAGGAATGCGGCGAGTTCCCCCAGCACCAGGCAGCGCCGTACCAGCGTCCTCTAGACCCTCCACGGTCGCTTCAACCGCGAGGCCGTCCGTCCCGACTGCACCGCGGCCCGTGTTTGGTGCCCCTGTTTCAGCGCCGTTGAAGACGGCACCGCCGAGCAACGTTCCGGATGATGACTGGGGTAATGAACCCCCTGCGCCACCCCCTCCGCCCCAGGCGGCTTCACGTCCGCCTGCACTGCCGAGCGCACCTCGGCCAGCACCCGCGTCGGTAAGCATCAGCTCCTGGTGTTATGCCGCATGACCTCACATCATTCTCTTGCAAGTCGTATACACCAGCCGCACGCGCCGTCCCATCGGCTCCTGCGCTGGTTGTGTCGTCAAATGTCCCCACAAAGCCTGCCGAGGACGATCGTATCGCGCCAGTCGTGAGTCGTATGAGAACATTGGTGACCAGCCATCTAAAACTGTCCCCTCAAGGGAACCGCATATACGCCGATCAAGCTGACGCCAGGCAGATTAAGGAATCCATTTCAACAATTTGAAGCACAAACGCAACAGACTCAAGCGCAACCACATCTGCGTTCGGGTGCAGGTGTTGCTGTTGGAGGAGCTAAGAAGCTTACCTGGAGTGAGCGACAGGCTCTCGCCAAGAAACAGGCCGAGGAAGAAGAGCAACGAAGCAAGGCTGCTTCGTGGCAGTCGCCAACCTCGACAGGGGTCAGTACCGCATCCTCAGGTCGCTTTGGTGGCAAGGTAGGCGCCGCCGCGGTAGGAGGTGCGATCGCTGGGGGTGTTACTGCTACGTGGGCGAGACAGGCCGAACCCGAGCCAGAGCCCGAGCCCGAGCCTGAAGTGGCGCCGCCGGTTTGTGTTTCCTTCTTTGCTGTTCGTCTAGGGTGCTCGGGAGACTGATGTTTGAACATGGTAGCCGCCTCCACCGCCTCCACTCCCGTTGACTTCCAGACCGCGGCCTGTTCCTCAACCAGCGCGTGTTCCCGAGCCGGAGCCGGAGCCAGAGCCCGACGTGGAGGAAGAGGAAGAAGCCCCTCCCCCTCCGCCGCCAGCGGCTATGGTAGCACCTCCAAGCTTTGTCGAGGAGGAGGAAGAAGCTCCGGTGAGATATCATAGGGCGAGATTTATCTTCAAGCTAATTTCCTGTCCTCAGCCGCCACCTCCCCCGCCACCTCCCCCGCCGCCGCCGCCGCCAGTCCCGCAGCTCGCATCTATGAGCATAGAACCTGAACCTGAACCTGAACCCGCACCGGCTGTTCCTGCTCAGGTTCAAGATGGCAATGGTATCTGTGCCGTCGTTGTATACGACTATGAGGTACCCGTCTCTTCCAATGCGATCGTCGATTGCCCTATTGAACGTCAATGTTTGCGTCTCCTTATCAGGCTGCGGAAGATAACGAGATGAACCTCGTCGAAGGCGAGCTGATCGAACAGATCGAAGAAGTCGTCGAGGGATGGTGGAGTGGGGTCGGGCAGGGTGGCGCGAAGACGGGATTGTTCCCAGGTATGTACCTCGGTTCGATGTTTTGGCTGATGTACGATATATCTCTGATGGTTGTAGCGAATTATGTGGAACTCGTCGAGACGCCGGAAGTGCAAGACGCTGCGGAAGAGGAGGCTCCGCCCCCTCCACCGCCGCCGCCACCCCCTCCTGCACCCTTGGCGGTATGTCCTTCTGGGTCGTCGAGTTGTCGGTTGTTGAACGTGGTTTGAATTGGTCTTGTGTAGCCCGTTGCACCACCTGCGCCGCCGCCTCCGGCCGTCGAAGAAGGTGTCGTCGCCGTGGCACTTTACGAGTAAGTATTGCCGATCCCTTGGCCTTGTCTTTGTCCTCGTCACGGTTCTTACTCGCGACTCCAACCGCTTAGTTACGACGCCGCAGAAGACAATGAAGTCACCTTCCGCGAAGGCGAGCGCATCACAGAGATCGAAGAGGTTGGAGAGGGATGGTGGCAGGGTAAGAATCCAAGGGGTGAAGTGGGCATGTTCCCAGGTACGTTGTTTGCATAGTGTGTGGAGGTATACTTTTCCCCTTGTGCTGACGTCGTCTGGCGTAGCGAATTATGTAGAGATCGTGGAGCAGTAGGGGGTGGACGTTGTAAAAAAAAAGGGAATGGTCATGCGATCGTAGTGGCGTTGGCCCCCTTGTGATCGTATCGATAGACTGTCAGTTTCGCCTTTTATACGCAGTCGGATCCAAATTGTTGGATTGGACTTTGTTCGACATGTTTCCTCGCAACTCTGATGGGATATCACCGTCCTAAGACCGGCTGGTCTAGTGGGCTTACAGATTGGTCCTAACTAGTCTTTACCAGGTTCTCGTCTGATTCCCCTCACTGATCAATGCATAGGAAAGCACCCGACAAAGTACTGGGTTGTGAACGGGTCGCCGCCGGCCCAGATCTTGGATTTACGCCTCAATTCTGCTGCCATTTCCACCCCGGCCACAAGCCATACCTCTTCATGTGACTATGTTTCCTTTTCTATCTCATTTTTTTTGATTCCGACAGTTGCTGCTTACACTGCTCCAAGTTACTCCCTATCAACCACATCAATACCTGACAAAGACTCTCCACAGTTCCGTAAGTGTTAGTCACTTCTATGTGCCTCGTTGAGATTGAGAACGTTCAGATTAGATACGCCTGATACGCGACATCTTGGCCACCTTTCTCTTTTCTCGCACATATCCCAGTAGATTTGATTCCTAGTCTGGTCCTGGAGTCTGGCATTCAAGATAAGGATGATATTACTAAAGCGAGCTTGGGGTTGTTTCCCTGGGCCTTATCTCTGATTACAGTACACACCCTCAGACACCCGATAGACCCGGTGAGAAAAACACCTATCGACCTTCTCCTTGGAATGTTTTCTTGGGCCTTATCTCTGATTACGGTACAAAGTCTCAGAAACCCGATAGGCCCGGTGAGAAAAACACTTATCGCCCTTCCCTTGCTTCTGTCTCTATCTGGTCTCTGAAAGATGTCCAAAGACGCAAAGGACTCGGACGCTGATATGAACGTGAACGTGGAGATACTCGCAGTCAACGAGGGATCTCCGAGATGTCACAACGCGGACGACGAGCTGCTTGCAAATCTCGGTTACAAGGCCGAGTTTAAGCGAGAATTCTCGGTGCGCGAGGCTCGTTCGACAGCGAATCCGTGATCTGACGTGATGACGTCAAGATGCTGGAAACGATTGCGTTTGCAGTTTCGATCATGGGTGTGATCGCCTCTGTCAGTTCTACGTTCTCGTTTCCTCTCGTCTCAGGTGTGTTCAAGTCCTTGTCGTATGTGGTGATGCGAGATGTCAAAGGTGGCTAGGTGGTCATGTCGGGATGGTATGGGGATGGTTCATCCCTTGTTTCTTCGTGATGGCGGTGGCCCTTTCCATGGCCGAGCTGGTGTCTTCCATGCCGTGAGTCGAAAGAATCGACCGTGGATCTTATTTTGACACGAATCGAACATCAGGACATCTGCTGGGCTTTATTATTTCTCCGCCAAGCTTGCTCCCCCGAAATATGCTGCTTTGGCGAGCTGGATCACGGGATGGGCTAACATCACTGGTCAGGTAACGCTCGTGTGCTCGATAGACTTTACATGGTCCGTCACCCTGTTTCGAGTAATCGCACGAGTCTGATGGTACGCCCCACAGCGCGCAGATGATCACGTCCGCCGTCACAGTGGGATCAAACGGGACGATCGTGCCGAGTCCAGGTGCAACATACGGCATTCTATTGGCAATCCTGTTTTGCCACGGTCTGGTTTGCTCGGCGGCGACCAACGTCCTTGCTCGACTTAACCTCTTTTATGTGATGGTGAACGGTGTGTCTAATCTGGGTTCTGGAATGACTTTAGTAATGATGAGTCATCGACGAAGTGGGGACTACGGTGGCTGCGATCGTTGCTTTGCTCGTGTGCTCCGGTAACGACAAGGTATCCACGAAAGATGCCTTCACGTTGTTCGAGAACAACACGGGTTGGGCCGACGGTATGTCGTTCCTACGACCTTCAAGTATGGTAGATAGATGATCGCTCATCATGATCTCGATCAGATGGCTGGGCGTTCTTGTTGGCGTTCACAGCGCCAATGTGGACGCTGACAGGCTGTAAGCCTTCACCATCTTGCCCTCGAATTGTTTTTTGAAAAACGGTATCAGACGATTCGGCTGCACACATTTCGGAGGAGGTCGCCGGTGCACAGCGCAGTGCACCAATCGCCATCGTCCTCGGGGTAGCTAGCACCGAAATCCTGGGGTGGCTGGTACTCATCGCAGCATCTTTTGCGACGAAATCCGTTTCTTCGCTCCTCGCTACGAACCTGCCTCTGCCAATGGGCCAACTCTTCCTAGACGTACTAGGCAAGCGGGGGATGTTGGCGATCTGGAGTTTCATCATCGTTGTCCAGGTGAGACGACCCTCGTACAGGGGCGACGTAGCAGGTTCTCATACCGCACGCCACTAGTTCGTGACAGGGGCTGCCCAAGGGGTAGATGCCTCTCGCGTCATCTTTGCTTTCGCGCGAGATAACGCTCTTCCTGGTTCGCGCTGGTGGAAGCAAATCAACCGGCACACCCAAACACCCGTCAATGCCGTATGGTTCGTGATGGTCTCTGCCGCGATATGTGGTCTTGTCGGATTCTCCGCTGCTGCGTTGTCCTCGCTCGCTGGGTCAGTTCGTTTTTTTTTGGTACCAAAGCATGTGTGATCGACGTTCTCTCCCTCACTCGACGTAGGGCATCCGTCATCGGCTTGTACGTATCGTATGCGACCCCCATCTTTCTCCGGATCACATCGGGACGGAACGTATTCTCCCCTGGATTCTTTTCGCTGGGAAGATGGTACATGCCTGTCGGCATAACTGCAGTGTCGTGGGTCGCCTTCATCGTCGTACTTCTCTTGTTCCCGTCCTCTCAAACGACGCGTGCGCCAGGCATGAGTGAGTATCCCCGTTGTCGCGGGCACGAGGTGAAAGCTGATGTACACAGACTATGCTGTCGTGATCATCATGGCCGTGTTCATCTTTGCGTCGGTTTCGTGGGTCATGTCTGCGCACAAGTGGTTCCATGGGCCGGTCAACAACGTTGATCCTAGTAGGACTGTGTCGTTGGATGACTCGGAGAAACTGTAGGTTTGCTGTACATGACGTTGAATGGTCGTACATACGTACGACCCAGTGTTTGACTGAGATACAGTCATACCAAAGAGGAAATGTCAAACTCCCTGATTCCCCGATCGCGCACCACGAATTGCGCGTCTCCTACTTTTGTTCGATAATTATACAAAAAAACTTGAAGAACACCAAAAATCCACCTATGGGCACACGCGAGGCAAAGTAAAATCCATGGTAACCTAAACCCTACGAAGGTCGTCCGTTGACGCTTGATTCATGGGGAGAAAGCTCGGTCGACTGGTCCACGGGATTCGTCTGGTCAGTAAATCAACCTGGAAGAATGGTACGAATCGACAGAAATTGAAGCCCACCTCAGATCGATCATACTCCCTAGTTCGGTCACGGTACCTCCCGTTCGCATGATCATACGCGTGCCCGTTCGTCGGAACGGGCTGGGGGTGCGACAGAGGAGGAGGATGCGTGTATGATGTCATTGGCACCGAAGAGGAAGTGCCAGTTGGGGATGGGCGAATGAGGTGCATCAACGATGGCGTGGCTGGCACTGTGATACTAATGGCATCGAGAAGAAGACTGGACGTGGCCCAACTATGAGTGATTCATATACATCGTTCTACGAGATACATACTCGTTCTCCGCCTGAAGTTTCCGTATCCGAGCGTTTGCGAGTTCTAGGTCGCGTTGGTGCTGGTCTTGTATCTGTGTCGCAAGTTTAAAAGATAAGTGCGCCCATGTACATGGTTGTTCCATGGCATGGAGCTGATCGGTGATTGGAAGGGACAGATATAGGTCGACGTACCGCACTGACTTGATCAAACTTTTCACGAAGGGCCTGGAACCTGGACAGTACATGAGTCGGTGGTTGAATAGGGCCCACAGGGATCTAGGACGTTGATTACGACCAACCAGGACGTACTTTTCCTTATATCGCAGGCCACTACGCTGAGGAGCAGCGGGAGCCCGAGCAGGACAATATTAGGGAGGAACGTCGAATTTTATTTCCGATATTCAAATAATGTACTTGTGAGAGTCACCAACACCAAGGAATGAATCAACCAAATCGTACCTTGAATCTTGTATTTTCTTCGACGGGTGGCTTTGCAGCGAGCGAGCTGGTATCCATTGCTCGCCAATCAACAGGGACGCGTGGGTTGAGATGGTGATTTAACTTGGTGAAACCCTGCTTGTCGTCCTCAGCTGTGGGGTCGGTATCTCCTGCTGTCAGGCCAGCAGCGCTACGTATATACAGTGGTCCGATGGAGAGGCCCCGGTGTAAACTTGACGTTTATGGAACAGAGTTACCTGATATGTATGTAAACGAGCCTGCATGAAATTACATAATCTACCCTTTGTGTCAACGACTTGCACGTCTGTATTACGATATCTTCATTATAATGCGTTGGACATTTTCCTACATCGTACAGCCCCGAGCAGACCTTCTCCGGGAAACGTGATCCTAAACTGTGATCCGTGCGATACCCCTCACCATCAAAAGAATACTGCAACCTGCCGTTATCGACCTCATGCGCCCAACCTTTTGTTCTATTCATCGCAGGGTTCACAGGTCAGAGCTATTATCAACACCAGGTCGAGGTGACTTGAATGGTCAACTTGACCACACTCTCGACGAGGTGAACCTTCTTTACGTCAAGTGAATTCCCACAAGGCTGGTGACAAGGTCGAGGCTCGAGTAACTTGTGCACGATGGTCAGTGGCTTGTACCTTGAACGTTAGCTATGGTTCATGCTCAGTCCACTGTAGGTTGTAGCCAAGTAGTTACAACGACAGACTAGAAATCTGTTCTCTGACAATGTAGGATCGAATCCTGCTGGCGTCAATCCTTTTTACCTCCTGTACACCTCTTGGCAGTAAATCGCATCAACTGCTTTCAGGTTGGCATCCCAATAAGCCTCGTTGCTACAATCTGGGTGTAGTCGGCAGATTGACCGATTCACTCGAACAGCCAGACTTTCCGGCAACCGATATGGCTCTTGACCGTACTTTAAGCTCACGCTCATCGCAGGGAGGGGCGATATAACTACTATGGTCAGTGTTAGTCCACTATAGGCCATACCCAAGTGGTAACGGCGACAGAATAGAAATCTGTTGCACTCTGACACTGCAGGATCGAAACCTGCTGGCGTCGATCCTTTTTTTCCCTGCACACCTAGTAAATCACATTGCTGGGTTCAAAGTTTGGCCAGTTGGTCGGACTGCTTCCAGGGTAGGATTGCAGTAAGCCTCAACGTTATAATTTCACTATAGTGCATAGATTGACTGATCTGCTGAACTAGCAGACTTTCTGGCGTCCGATACGGCTCTCGACCTTGTCTTGACTGTAATACCAGCCACACGAGGGGTGTTATAGTTATGGTCCTAGTGTTAGCCCATCGTAGGCTATAGCTAAGTGGTAATGGCGACAGATTAGAAATCTGTCCCTCTCGACGGCATAGGATCGAAACCTGCTGACGTCGATCTTTTTTTTTCCTGCACGACTGGACTCTAGCAGTAAATCACATTGCTGGGTTCAAGCAGACCAACGTAGGTAGTGGGCCATACGGCTTTCGATCTTGTTTTGACTGTAATACCTGCCACAGCCTGTCCGGGGCGTGGTATAGCTATAATCCAAGTGTCAGTCCACTATAGGCTGTAACCAAGTGGTTACGGCGACGGTCGGACCCGAAATCTGTCCCTCTTCGACAGCGTAGGATCGAAACCTGCTGCGTCAACCCTTTTTTCCCCTGCACGCCTGGACTCTAGCAGTGAATCACATCACCGGGCTCAAAGGTTGGCCAGTCGATCGTTGGACTGCTCCCAAGGTAGCATTGCAGTAAGCCCCAACGTTACAATTCGACTATAATACACAGATTGACTGATTCACTCGGATGAGCAGACTTTCTGAGAATCTAGCAGCCAATATGGCTCTCGACCCTGTTTTAACTGTGATACCAGCCACATATAGTTATGTCACAGTCCGGTGACCAGCCCGTCTACTATGAGGCAAACCATCGACCAGACTAGTTATGTCAGCCCGTTGTAGGCTGTGGCCAAGTGGTAATGGCAACAGACTAGAAATCTGTCCCTCGACGGCACAGGATCGAAACCTGCTGGCGCCAATCATTTTTTTTCCTGCACGCCTGGACTCTAGTAGTAAATCACATTTCCGGGTTCAAAGTTTGGCCAGTTGGTCGGACTGCTCCCAACGTAGCATTGCAGTAAGCCTCGACGTTACAATTCAACTATAGTACACAAATTGACTGATCCGCTCGACTGAGCTGACTGATTACATAGGTACTGTGCACCTCAATCAATTACTTAGTAATTGCTAGTCGCTTCAAGTTTCTATCTACGACACCTTATCGACAAACTGACGAGGCATGAGAGTGCTTGAGTGCTTGAGCTACCAGAACTGACAGCCACGCCCAGAATGCGCTATCAATTCCCTCGTGGTACTTCAATCGGATTGCTGAGCAAATCGCATGCATTATTCATGCGTAGACAAGGATACAATTATAATACGCAGGATCGTATCACGGTATGATACAGGAGTCCACAGCGGGTCTACCTCGCATTTTAGTCCACAACAACCAGCTCGCGGTAACTCTTCCTGCCCAGTGCCTTCTTCATCCACTCCGGCGTCGGAGGCCGCCTTTCAGGATGAGACTGGCCCTCCTTGTCTAAGACCTCCCATTCCTCCTCTTCTTCGACGTCCATGAAGACCTTGAGCAACGACGAAGAGTACCCGCTCAGTAAAGCGACCCCTTCTCTCTCGCCCGTCACCGGTGCGGTGATACCATATCCATCCAGTGGGTTGGACAAGTCTCAATACACCAGCTCGGGAACCTCATACCCAGCTTGTGCATACACCTCTGCGATCACGTCATGGTTCGTCTTCCACTCTACTACTGCGTCCGGAGACGCGGAAGCTTGAGATCATTCTCCAGCGCTCCTTCCGTTTGCAACATCGAACTGCATATCAGTGAAGACGAAAATCCGCTTGATCATCTGATCTTTAGGGACATTGTGCTTGACGGCAAGTGGGAGGATGAGACCGAGGAAGACAGTATTAAAGTTTGTATTCATCCCGCAGCCTGCTTGGCACATGCCGTCAATCGTCGCACCGAGAGGAACGTGCTTAGATTCAGGATGGTCGAGAACGACGAACCGCGGCGATGCAGAGAAGGTAATGAACGAATCATTGAAGGGAGGCTTCGCCAGCCGTGCCACAAGGGGCGAGAGGGAGAGAGTAGGCCAGATTGGTTGAACGTCAAATGCGGATTGACCCCTTGAACCGTACAAGATAAATCCCGTGGATCCCGACACATCGCAGACCACGATAGAGTTGTCCAACTGGCCCGACTCCCGGAGGCGTGTCACGAGCGTAGCCCACTGAGCATCAACGACCCTCATCTGAGCCTCTGCAAGCCAGCGCCGTTGTTCATACAGGGTGTTGGCCAGAGATCACGCGGTGCATGCGTCCGCTGGCCTTTGCTGACGATATATATCTACGGCCTCCATAGCGAGAAGGTGCGGAAGGAGTGTCGCGCCACTGATCTCCTTTTTGCCTGATTCACCATCTTTGAGGTAATTTAGGAACCTCTCTTCATCATGTATGAAGAACATCTCCATGTTCTTGTTCATGCAGATGGATGAAACCAGGGAGTAGACGATCTGGGACCAACGGTTCGACGACATGAGAGGCTCTGGAACGCAAGTGTAACGTCTCCCGCGGGTAAGAACTGCTTCTGATAAACACAGCGAAGCAGGTGCATCTCAAGTGCTGATAAGCTCGTCGCGACAGAGAAAGTGATTCTGTGGGCGATCGGAGAAAAGACTCGCGCCTCGTGGAGAAGCAGACAAATCGCAGATGAGATGTTCCTGACACGATCATGGGAACGACCTGGCGTCGGCGCCCACTTCAGAACGAGAGTAAGGGCGTGTATAAGTGCCCTCTGGTCCTTATCTGCATTAGCAGGCAGAGCGGCGATCTTGTCCATGACATCAGTTTCTTTCGCTAGTTGACCCGCAAGCAGCCTTGCAACCGCTACATAGAGTGCACGGTAGCATTTGTCAAGTAGCTTCTATGTGAGACGGTAATGTGCGTGGCGAGGCTGTTCAACGCGTTGAGCTCGTGACCACTCTTCTTGTTCCTGATTATTCTTGAAGGCAGGCCGAGACTTGCCATCGTAGTAATTGTGTAGGAAATTGGAACGCGGGTGGAGGGGTAGCTTTGGCCTCAGTTCGTCGACAGTGGCCAAGGCCAATATATTGAACAAGTCCTTCCAGTACCCATGTGATGCGCCCCTCTTCTTCGCGTCCTTGCCGGATCTCAGACACACGGGGTCTACCAGACAATGGAGGTTTGTGGTCGCTGTACGGGGGTGATTGTCAAAGAGCCATCCGAATCCCCTGGTAGAACGGGGTTAGTATCTGTCAACGAAGAGGCACAGAGACGCATACCGATAGAAGAGCTCCTTCTCTGCCTTCCCATCATGGATACTCCTCGTGCTCCAGATGATCCGCAGGGTCAGGTTTGGGTCCTCTGCCCATGCGCCTTCAAGATAGCGATCGACTACCTCTCCAGTGACGCCAGTCCGGAGACCCAAGTACGCGCTGAGGGTAGGCACAAGTGTAGAGCTGAACGCAGGAGCGTCGTTGGTCGTGAGCTTTTGGTGGGCAGTAGACCGAAGGGCGTCTATCATAACATTGGAAGCCACCCTCTACAGCCTCTCTCCTGGGGGGCTGGGACGAGAACGTCAAGGAAATTGGGGTCGAAGAGTTCGGGAATAGGGGGCAGGGTCACGATCCGGGATGTCGCTGTTGCACGAGGGACCTGAGTGGACGTCGTCGACATAGAGGCAGTGGCGAATCTGAAAGGTGAGGCCTCCTGGCCTTGAGGTTCCGGGTTTTAATTATGTTCCACCTGTTGAGCTTCAATGTCAGCATGCCCTTGGCTGTGTTAGGATGGCCATCCAAGCCATGTCAGACCGTCGATCTGACTCAAATATCAATATATCACCGTTGACTCAAAGTCTCGCACCCGAGCGTCGCCGCTGTTCACAGCTTTCAAGTTGACGCAAAATGTAACACACATGCACATGAGTGGGTTGGACTCGCCGAATTTAAATTATAAGTAACGTAACTGTCTGTTTTTGTCACCAGGCGTACGAAGATCCTCCGAGGGACCCTTCTACGAGGCCTTCCACGCATTCTTAGTAAGAATCCCGACGAACCGGCGTGAGCCTCAGTTGCATCCTGAAGCCTGAATGTCGAATTGGTACACTTGGGCTGATCAAGAGACATGGCGTGGCAGTGACCCGGAATTCACTAGCACTCCAGAGCCGACCAGGTTGGCTAGTCATCTGCCTGAGACCAAATGGCAAGCCACAACTGACCACTCGCAGGACAGCTCCTCCTTTAACTGGGCATACCTTTTATTGTTGTCGAGAGATGGGGCTGCGCCCGCTGCCATGGATTGGTTGTGGTACAACTAAGTCAGGAACGGAGGAGCGGAATCGACGGGATCATAACTATGTGTGGACTCATCAGTATATTTGTTATCAATAGTATACCGTGTTATGGTTCATTTTACGGATTGAATTTGGATCTTGCACGACTCCTATGATATCGGAACTTGACACTCCCCGTCACCCCTACTCCTAGTAAACCACTTGCCAGGCTCAACCTCAACAACAATTGTCTCCATGTTTAGCGCACTGAAAAGAATATTGACCATCCGGACAACTAATAATTCCAGGAAATCCACCGAGGCTTCTTTATTCTCAGGATCTGGTGAGCAGTGTGGACGTTTGTCCTAACGACAGTCGCATCAAAACGTTGCATCACAGCATATTTTAGCAGTCGTGTCCCAAAGGCCTTCACAGAGGAATGGGGTAGGTGTCAAACAGTGGCGGAAATGCCCTGACCCGGGCTTAATATCATTTGAAAAGTGGCGCATGGAGGGGAGATTCCCTCAGGAACGACCTTGGACGTGCGAGCTCGGTATTTCTTTGCGACAGACCCTTCAGAACCGTGGGTGACGAAGCTATTTGCCAAGTCTGTCGTGGTGCGTGCATGCGGTGTCGGACATGTGATATGGTTGAGTGTATGCGCTGACATTACGTTGATTTGCTGTGTCGTAGGTGATTCATGCAGGATGGATTGTGCATTGCGTCGACGAAGCCTTTCAAGTGCCTATCGCAGAGTACATTCTTGACGGTAGGCCATTTTATGCAGTCGTTGTGTCGCACAAGTGTTCTTTCCTCTTTGTCTCTTCTTCATCCCCCGCGCGATGAGACCTGGGTTCATACCTAACTTTGAATGTTCCTCCACTCGACAGATAGGTTCGTTCCCGGGCCTCCTTACAAGTTGACCAATATTGCACCACCAATGTATGTCCCGTTGTCCGAGCCAAGCGGATCCACCGACGTCGAGTTTGGAGAGTCTGGACCAACGCCCGTTCAAACTTCCGACACGCCAAGCACCCCGACAAGCATGCAACGAAAACGCAAGCGAGAACAAGCCTATTTTGACTCCCCGAGCGGTTCCCTCGTATTCTCTGGATTCGATAAAGATGGTGTGCCACGACGGCCGAGGAAGCAACGCAAGCTTCGTTTCGATCCGTCGTTTAGTCCAGAGGGTGGAAGACCTGGCAAGGAAACGAAGCAGGGGGCGAGTCTTGATTGGCTCCAGGATCGTCACGACACTTCGAGAGACGACGACGAATTTAGCGATGAACATAGTCAGGACACGTGGCCCGGCACAATGCGTGGTCCGAGCCTTGTGACTGCGGTACGATCGCCCGACGCGCCTGACAAACCCCTCGCCTACGGGGGGCCGCCTGCGACATTTCGATTCCCTTCAGATGTGCATCTCTCGAAAGCAACCCGCGCGTCTTCGCCAGGCATGTCCATTGGTATGCAGGAGAAAATACCGCCGATCCGTACGATCGACTTTACCAACCTACCACCGCCCACCAGACGTTGGCGTTTCCTGCAGCCTGACGCCGCGAACTCTGGAGACACAGGTATGGTGCTGTCGGTTGTGAAACCCACCAACTACAAGGTCAAGACGCCCAAGAAGATCAGCTTTGCGAATCATGCTCAAGTCTGTGTGTATGCGGTCTCGCCCCGGCGACCAGATGCCGAGGATGGTGCAAGCGCTGGCCCTGCGCGACAATGTTTTGGTAAGGGGTTCGAGGATGGACCGAAGGTGGACGGCAAGACCCGGATGTCGAGCGACGAGGTCGAGGGTTCCGACCATTCGACTGCTGCGGAAGCAATCAAAGACTTGATTCCTCAAACCGACTCTCCGATGATTTGCGGCGATCCTACTCGGTTCCTTGGTGGGGACCAGTTCAAGAATGATGCACTCACGTTGACAATGGAGGAAGTGCAGGTTATGCGACATCGTCTGCTCGAGTCAGCGGCGAAGAACGGCGCTGGTGATAGTCAGCTTGCGGTCTTGTTCGAACTGGGGAAGACCTTTCAAGGAATGGCATTTCGCCATGTGTGGTGAAGGCGTTGAGCACGTTGAGTTGGTTTAGGCGACAAGTCGAACTCCTATATTTTGGCACAACGATTCTGCTTCTTGTCAATTACATGATCTTCTGATAAACCTGATTCATTGAAGAATACACGAGTGCTTTCCGATCTTGAGCTGTGATTAGAAGAACATTGAAGCTGCACGGCATTAATTTACAGTGATGGTAAGTTGAATAGAGCGAGAGCAGTGATACATGTGCCACTTATAGTAGCGCCTGGGATGGCACGGGAAAGCTCTAAATCGCCACAAACGGCGAAGAAGCGCTGGAGGGTTGGTCGGATCTAATGATCCGGTGTCCGCATAGCAAGGCAGGTTGCAACAAGAAGGTCGGTCATAGACTGGGCGGGCTACCCTCCCAGTAAGCTCATCAAACAAGTAAATTAGTACGGATTTCTCACACCTGATGAATACAGAGCACTCCGTCCTTGGATACCGCGAACAACGTGATGCGGTAAGTCGCCACAATCTGATTTTGGGAGTCCAGGCACTGTCAGTGCAGCGCAGAAGCCAAGATGCTCGCCCTCAGTCATCGCATCCAATACGACCATTCACGTACATACCTCCATTTTGTTCCCCCATAACCGCGAACTCGACTGCCAACGGTACTCTTTGTTGTCGAGGCCCGTGAATGAATAACTTCCATCAGAGGAACCATTCCCGCGATAAACTTCGACGGTATGCCGCTCTGGACCGATGGTGATGCTGATGGGACTTGGATCGGTTGCCATCAATGGCGGTCCAAGGTAGGGAGACTTGACGTAGCAGACCAGGACACCGTGCTGGCCGCCAATGTGAAGTGCAAATTGCCAGCTCGTTGCAAGCCGGGTCCCTTTTGAATAATACCTGTTGTACCTCAGTCAACATGTCCATTGGAGACTACCAAGAGATCTGGAATCCGTGCAGATGCGGCGCAGCAATCAAAACTATCCATACGCGAAGCCCCTCACCTGGGTGTCTTTCTGTCGTCTGCTCTGATGACCTTATCGTCGCCCCAGATACCCCCGGCCCGATAGACATGTAAACACAACGGAGCTGTTTCGGTGACTGGGATCCACTCCGTTCGAACTGTCATGATGTTCATAGTTCGATGGACAGTGTGCGCTAGGTTTCCTGCGAAGAAGACGGACCCGGAAACACGAGGTACCCCGGTACCGCCACTATGTGGATAGGTTTCACATTGACGTGGTCTTATAAGAGACTACTTCTGTGATCCTGTGTGCACAGGTGGCTGATCGCTTGCGCCGTCTGGTGAAGGAATGCCTTAATATATCCTAGCCTTGTATTTGAGCCTCCTTATTTCCAGATAAGGGGAAAATGGATGACGGGCGCGCATGACTCGGCCGAATTCTATCATGTTGTATGTGGGTAGTGGGTTCACCATGATGACGACTGGACGATTGCATGGTAGCAGGAAGACATCCGGGTCTACAAGGCCAAGCTTTCTAACCATTCGCTAGTACCCTCCCGGAAAATAGTGAGAATGCCGGACTGCGGGGATATCTGTCATAAATGAGGTGGGACAGCAGATATATCAGCATTGACCGAATTTGGGGGATCTACCAATATTGGCTCAGTACCAAATTGGGTCGGCGCGTTCAGGCGAATGATTCACAGGATGGGGGACGCTATCCGTTTCAGCTTGAGATGGTCGCACCGGGTCGGTAAGTCGACCTAAAGTGAATTCCTCGCGAGTAGCAGTGAGGTTGTCAATAACAATATTTGCAAGTCGAATAAGCCCATCCATTACACCCATATAAGGAACGATTAATCCACTAAGCTCACAAAGGATCTGACTTTCATTGAGCTCCACTTTAATGGTTTGGCGTTCGTATTGCAAGGCTCGTAGCGACAAGGAGGTCGGTCATGAATTGGCCCGACTATCATCCCGATGTGTGAATGAGCGTCAAGCCGAAAAAATGCAAATGACTTCATACTGGATAAATGCGTAGTTCACCATCCTTGGATATGGCCAATGCAGTAGCACGATAAGTAGCCACGATCTCGTCTTCTGCATCTAAACACTGGAAGAACGGATGAGCAGTCCGTGATGATGTCCACAAAATCCTTTTGAGAGCATCGGTGCGCACCTGCATTTCGTTCCGCCATAGATGTGCGTTGATCCGCCAATGATAGTCTCTATCGTCAGGTCCCCGAAACCATTGGGTGCCGTCATGGGTGCCGCGTCGTCTCTCTATACGAATCGGCCGTCGTTCGGAGATGATGTTGACCAACATTGGTCCTGGGGATATGTCACAGATCATTGGTCCTATATAACCGGACGAAACTCTGCAGACGAGAGCTCCATTGGGTCCGTCAGCATGTAAGGCGAACTGCCACTGTGTGTCGCGTCGGCTCCCTTTGAGGTAATACCTAACAACAGTGGTCGTTGCGTGACTGCCCCACGACCGAGGAAGGGATAGAATGACACAAGGACGGACACCCACATATTTGTAATTTTGTCTTGCGCTTTGATGATCCTATCGTCACCGAGGAAGCCCCCGACTCTGTAGACATGAAATGACAACAGTTGTTTCGCAGAGTGCATAGAACGAAAATCCAGAGAAAGGGCGTTCTCCTTGCGTAGACAAACACCTTTGTAACGCCAGAGGACGATTTGTGATACAGGGCGTTTACAAACAAGTCCCTGAGCCAAGGCACAGACATGTCGAAAGTTTCGACCAATATATCGAAGCGATATTGACAAAATTTTGTTTTAGGTCCGGGCCGAATATGCAAGAGAATCAGTATATGTTTTCTGACACCTCAATAAATATAGCTATACCTCTCAACTCTAATATACGCGGATCCGGGCCAGCTGGTTCTAACTGCCACTCATTTCTCTGGGTTTTTACGGGTGTGTGTTACAGCTTTTGCGAAAGACTTGTCAGTGGCCAAAAAATTGAAGTTCAACCGGTTCTCGACCCCTTTTTGTTATCACATCGGACCTCCCTGCCAAGAGGGCCATCAAATTTCAGATACCAATTTCAGATTGACAGTGCCCCTGACAGCACGAGTGGCGCAAACTCCTCGCCTTGCGGCGAGCCCGTACCCCTTTGAAATGACGGATCCGTGTCGCAAACTCGGCAACGCGCTGAAGTGAGGAGGGCGCACTGCCAAAACTCAACTACTCACCTACCAATCTCAAAAATCAACTCTACGCCTTCCTTCAACGAGTAGATACGTGGCATGGACTGAACCAATGTCCTCTAGGGGTTTCTTTGATTCACAGGCATAATCATTCGGATCCGAGGGTTTTGATGGCTAATGTCCCCGCTCATTGTCAAGTTACACCAAGTTACACGCACAACTTCCTATAAACTACAGTCGACTTTTTGTCCTTAATTTGAGCACTTACGTACCCATACCGTGTTTTTTTTTTTCAAGTTTGTAGAATATTGGGAATGTGGTGCACTGAAACTTATCTGTATCGCACGAGCGGGTTCCCACAAGTGGTACAGTATAGTGATCTGGCCAAGTGCCACGCGGAGCCCGAAAACCTTGACTGTCGACTGCTATCATAGGCTTCTCGAATCTCAGCGTCGTGCCCCGCGAGCCCTGTACATTAGACTTGCTAAGTAGTGCAGGCCCACTGTTCAAATGACAGACGTGATTATATAATACTGATCCATGTTCGTTCGTGGCAAGCCGGAGTATTTTTATTCCCACGGTATTGCAAGTGCTCTGTTGGTGGACGGAAGACAAGTTCTTCACATTCTCCGTCTTTTGCTTTGTTCATGGTGTCCAGGATTGCCCTTAACTCTCTGAAGGCGTCGGGTGAGCATCCAGTTGCCTTGCCTTCTGTCCAGCACAGTAACTAGTTCATTTCGACAGCCCGACCACGCGCGGTGCCAACTGTTGCTCGCGCCATCTCTGCGTATGTCTATCTGCTTCGCTTCATGAACAAAGCAAAGTAATGCCATCTATGCAGTCGTTCGATGAGCTCCAACCCCCCACCACCAGCAGAGCGCGCCTCCGAAATTATCAACAGTCTCCCCTCTTCTCCTGGCCTCATCACCAAGACTGGTGCAGCTCTCCTTGGAACGGGTCTCCTTGCCACTGCTATCTCCCAAGAACTATACGTTGTGAACGAGGAAACGGTTGTAGCTGTCGGCACATTCATTCTCTTCGCATATCTTTATCGGGTATGTGAGTTGGTGACATGTCAGGATATGGTGCCGAATGTATTTGATGGCTTTATAGGCAATCCAAGAACCGTACAAGAGTTGGGCAAATGGTCACATTGAACGCATTAAGGGTGTCCTCAACGATGCACGCGTCGGGCACACACAGGCAGTCAAAGACCGCATCAACTCTGTTGAGCAGATGAAAGACGTTGTTTCCCTCACGGAGGGTCTCTTTGCCCTTTCAAAGGTCAGCCGGTACCTTATTGTTATGGATTAAATCTAAATTGAAATATTTCTTCCGTGTTGCAGGAGACTGCTAAATTAGAGAACGAGGCTTTTGTGCAGCGCCAAAAGGTCGTGCTGGCTGGCGAGCTTAAATCCGTCCTTGACAGCTGGGTCCGCTACGAGCAGCAGCAGAAGGAAAGCGAACAGGCTGAGCTCGCCAAGAACGTTATCGCAAAAGTCCTGACTGGCCTCAAGGACGAAAGGACTCAGAAAGAGATCCTTACCAATGCCATTCTGGAGGTCGAGCGTAAGTGATTTCGCCATTGAATTATTCATTTTCTAATCTCACGCGCTATGTTTCGACTAGGCCTGGTCAAAGCAAAGGCAATCTGAATGACGTCAGGTCGTGAATAGCTAGATTATGGTAGAATAATTGTTTGTCCCTGGATTTTTCTATCATATTGCTTGCTAGATCGTTGCATGAACCCATAAGACCAAATAGGGCCAAAGCAGAGTGGCCGTGACGACGCGTGAGCGCGCCGTTCCGGGTAAACCCCAGCACGCGTTCGGGACACAAAGCGTTCGCTCTTCCCGCCAACACCGTCCCCAGCCCAAGCGCGCATCCGAATCGCCAGAAAGATGGATTCAGACCTCATCAAGCTTGTCAACCGTCTCCAGGACACTTTCCACAATCTCGGTGTGTACTGACAGTCATTCGTACCCTTGGGCAGCGGGTGATTTTATGTCGCCCAGGTGGTGAGCTGGACATGCCCCAGCTAGTGGTTGTGAGTTGTCTTTTACACTCCGGCAAATCCACCCCTGACCTCCATTCAGGTGGGCAGCCAATCAGCCGGTAAATCGAGCGTGCTGGAGAAGTGTGTCTCGACCTTTGTCTTCACTCTCAATCGCTGACGTTATATTCACTCATAGCATTGTTGGACAAGATTTCCTCCCCCGTGGTCAAGGCATTGTCACACGCAGACCCCTCGTCCTCCAACTTATTCACACACCCATTCCGGACCCCTCCTCAAGTCCACCTGCTTACACTGAATGGGGACAATTCCTTCACATCGACAAGCGTTTCACTGATTTCAATGAAATTCGTCGGGAAATCGAGCAAGAGACGTACCGTGTTGCAGGGCAGAACAAAGGAATTAGCCGACTGCCGATATCACTCCGGATATACAGTCCAAATGTCCTGGACTTGACTTTAGTAGACTTGCCTGGACTGACAAAGGTATGAACATATCATAGTATATCGCTGTATCCGAGTAATGCGCATTCAAGATACCGGTGGGCGATCAACCAAGTGATATTGAACGCCAGATTAGAAACCTAGTCACGGAGTATATCTCGAAACCGAACAGGTGGGTACATGGCTGCCGTTTTCCACTTGAGGCTGACATGTTCCAAAGTGTTGTTCTTGCTGTATCTCCCGCCAACGTCGACCTTGCCAACTCGGATTCACTTAAGCTTGCACGGAGTGTTGATCCCCAAGGTCGTCGGACGATAGGCGTTTTGACGAAACTTGACATCATGGATGCCGGAACGAACGCACTCGATATCCTGACTGGACGCGTATATCCCCTCAAACTGGGCTTCATTGGCGTTGTCAACAGAAGCCAGCAGGATATCATATCTGAGAAGAGTATGACGGATGCTCTCGACTCGGAATCTGATTTCTTCAAAAACCATGGCGCATATCGAAATATCTCACATAAGAATGGAACGAAGTATCTAGCTCGGACACTGAATCAGGTGTGTAAGGCCGGTGAAAGATTTCTGCTGCAGATTTTCGACTACAACCTACGTAGGTTTTGATAAACCATATAAGGGAGAAACTCCCCGATATGAAGGCGCGCTTGAACACGCTGATGGGTCAAGCGCAGCAAGAACTTAACTCGTTTGGTGACGCTGCAATCTTCGGTGACAAGAACCAGGTGGGTTGGTGCGTAGAAAATATGGTTTACTTGATGACCTACTGCCTCTTAGCAAGGAGCGCTGATCTTGCGTCTCATGAACCAATTTGCCCATGACTTCATCGCATCCATCGAGGGTACCAAAGTTGATATGTCTACTAAGGAGCTATCAGGTGGTGCACGGATATACTATATTTTCAATGACGTTTTCGGCCATGCACTTGCTGCGATAAATTCCACAACAGGCTTGGATAACCAGGACATTCGTACAGCAATCCGGAACTCCACTGGTCCACGGCCCAGCCTTTTTGTTCCAGAAGCGGCGTTTGATCTGTTGGTGAAGCCCCAAATAAAACTACTAGAAGCACCAAGTCTTCGCTGCGTCGAGCTTGTGTATGAAGAACTTGTTAAACTTTGCCACAATTGCACAAGCCCGGTATGGCGATTTAGTCATCTTAAAGTGCTTTGTTCTCTCTCTGATGTTCGACAACAGGAATTAGAGAGATTCCCTCGCCTTCACGCACAACTGGTTGAATGTGTATCAGAACTTTTGCGCGAACGCCTCGGTCCCACATCGGAGTACGCACAAAGCCTCATCGAGATCCAAGCTGCGTACATCAACACTAATCATCCCGCGTTCATCTCGGGGTCTGCGATAGCCGCACAAACGGCGGTATCTGAGGCTCCCAAGCAATTAATCCCACCACGTGTGAGCTCTACCCACCTTCCGTCTGATGAGTCTTCTGATGGATAAGTTATGGGTGATTCCTGTGACTCATTTGTAAAATCGGAACTTTGGATTACGCTAGCCCATTAGCGCTGAACCGACAAATGGCACTCTGACGCCTGACGACGGGGATGAACCCTCTATTGAGGAACTGACAGGTGTAAATGGTGTTTCTTCCCGCGACGGACGCTCCGTGTCCTCGACACTCCACGATCGGGCCCGGACTACAGGATCCTCTCCCGCTGTGGGCACATCTACTAAGCCCCATCATGGTCCTCGGCACTCATCCGTGCTTCCATCAACGCAATCCCACATTCAGCCAAGCGTACCTGGCTCATCGCCTCACACAGCACGGGAGACTTTCTTGAATTACTTCTTCGGCCAGAATGGTCCCGGTCCCGTCGGTGGATCAAGCCTCGAGCGGGCACATGCAACCTTGCCTCTTGCGCCAACGGGTCGAGACGTGTCAAATACAGATACGCCTGGTCACACCGGACTGATGGCCGGTAAACGCTCGTTGGACGGTAATAATACGGCCTATGATATGAAGAGCCTGGGTAAACACATCGAGGCTGTGAGTGTCGAGCACATGCTTCTTCCTAGTACACATAGTATTAGGTCAGGTTTGATTTAATGAGCTTTTCTTAGGTCTCATCGTCCGATAGCGGTTTGCAGATGACGCAACGGGAAGAAATGGAAACGTCGCTCATCCGGTCTTTGATCGCTTCGTACTTTTCGATTATTCGGCAAAGCATACAAGACCTCGTTCCGAAGGCGATCATGCACTTTTTGGTCAATCACTCTACGAAAGAAGTGCAGAATCGCCTAGTTGCGACGCTGTACAAGCCAGAGTTGTTTGCGGAGCTGTTGAACGAAGACGAGGCACTAGTCGCAGAGCGGACGAGGGTGAAGGCTCTTTTGGACGCATACAAGGATGCTTTTAAGACGCTCTCTGACGTCAATTTGAAACCACTATAGACATGTCACGTCTGGACTACTTATTCATCTGTTGTTGGATATTGGATGTTTCATTCTGACCTGTTTCCAACGAGACAGGGTTCGAAACAATGTCGACGCGGCGTCGACATGTTGCAATAGTAGGTCCGCGGGAATAAGTCCAGTGATGCTGCGGAAAGAAAAAAACATAGATGTCTAAGGTACCCGACGAACATTAAAGATACCCCAAAGGTCATGCGATATATACTCCGATGACGGGCACTGAATGCCAAAACATACGGCTACTTTATTGGACTTGGTAAGTACTGACACGGAGCCACAAGCTGGAAGCACTCGCAATGGCACGGGACCCAAGACCGGGAGAAGGCGTATGAGGGGAAGAAGCAGGGACCGAACCCCAACATACCAACCCAACAAAAAAAGTTCAGACGAACGACACAACACCCAGCGCGCACATAAGCATTGGGCCCGGACTCCAAACACGCGCGACGCGGCTCACGTCTCCAAAGACGACACTTGTTGACCCTTGACAGCAATCCACTTGTCTTTGATGAGTTCCTCATTATCGGAGGCGGCGCTGGCAGGTTTATCCGGCTCCTCCTCCGACGTCATACTTTCCTCCGTATCCGCTTCGATTCCCCCGTTGCTGACGTCCGACTCCGAGGATGACGCGGATTCACTGTGGGTTACGGGAATGACGGCGTCGGCGGGTATGCTCGTGCTTGTAGTGGCGTTCGGCACGGTGCCCTCGAGTTTCATGGCTGCTTCGGCACGATGGACCCTCTTAGATTTCGATCGATCCCTTTTCTCAAGCTTCTGTGGGTGTAGGTGGGAAGTTGCTAAGGAACCATGAAAGAAGATGAAAAGTTGCACAAACCTCTTTCGCCTCCTTCTCTTCTTGCTTGATTCAGAAAGTAGATCAGCACAAGTGGGTTTTGGTAACAAAAAAAAACATTTGAATTTACCTCCTTTTCCTCCTTCTGCGGGGCATTGTCAGAAACGAAAATTGAGAATGGGATAAAAGGATGGAACTGCACCTCTTT